>JAGGCT020004108.1:550668-558168 GCA_017654935.2 Phymorhynchus buccinoides
AGAAGTTCTTTTTTTTCTAAATCTTTGGTTGATAAAATGAACAACAAGCTGACGCACTGACACTGGTCACTTTGGCTAATTTTACCGTTTGAATGCTAATTAGTGTATTAGGAGATTCATCATGAACAAGGGTTGATGTGGTCAGTGTCACTGACCAGTGGTCACTTTGGCTATTTTCACTGTTTGACTACACATAGGAGTTCAAATGAACAATTTTTGATGTCGTTGACCAGTGGTCAGTGTCACTGAAGGGGCAAGCAATTATAGAAAGTCGAAGATGCTTCAGCGTTCTTTGAGGGCACTATTTTTGACATACTTGAGCTGGTCTGGTGCCATAACCATTTGGGTTGAAAGGATATCCACGTTTTAGTGAGGGACTCTTCTAAAAGTTTGACTAGCCAGAAGGAGGATGCACACTGCCAGTGATCCACATTGCAAAAGTGCCCCTCGTACAAGAGCAAAAGAGTTTTAGTCTCCTGGAACACAACATGTAACCAAAGGGCCAGCCACACTGCATACAATACGATGCGATTCTGATCCGATTGTGACGATTGGTGAGTAGGATTCTCGTGAACTTCTGCTGGTATAAATTTAAAGATGCATTGAAATCTATACTAGCTATGTTCACTTATTATTTGTAGTCCGTCGTACACGAATCTGATGAAATATTTGGGTTTTTTTTAATCAAACATTTCATTTGATTCATATACTGGGATGTACACGAGTATAGTGAGTGGAAATACCATCATTATTTTTTAGACAGGAGCATTTTCGCATACATCGTCACAATCGTATCGCATTTCGATTGAATCGAATGCGGTGTGGCTGGCCCTTGAGCCAAATATAAGACCTCCAGACAATAATGACTTTAATAAAAACAAATCCTGATCGCTTCTTGGCCTTTTGGCCTATTTTCAGGAACATAAATTTTTGTTTATACCATGGTTGGTTTGTTTAGCCCGTCGTAATATGGCGAAAGCCGATACGCGACGTCAAACTGAACTTCCATGACTTTAGGATCATCTGTATGTTTTAGAACCGCACATAAAGTGACACATTAATATACCTTAAGGATTGTGGACACCTTATCATAGGAGATTACAAACACAAATACAGTATTGATGTTACTTTACACATGTCAATCACTATTATAAAGTATGAAGAACATTTTCTTGTATTCGAAATGCCTGCAAAGCATTAGTGCCATATACGAATTTACACTATCGAATGTGCCATCGACCAAAAATCAAGCAATCTTCTTGCGCAATTGATCGATCAATTTATTGATAGCCTCAAGATCGATCAATATTTGCGCAGACGATCGATGATCAGTTGCGAGTACCACTATGCTTGTTTAAAAACACACATAAGCAACCAGACAATCCCTGTGTGGATTAACGTCGCTAATGTTTTCATAGAAAATGACGTTGATTTTCATCTATGATCAAATTAATTTGGCGCATGTGTGTGTTTCGTTCTTTAGTTTTACGTCTGTTTGTGATAACAGACAATAATAGACAACAACAACATTAATAGACAACAAAACAAAAACAAAAAAATCACAAAAATGTGTGTGTGTGAAATTTTAAGCCTACAGCAGATAGCTATTGAAGTATTTATGTGATTTCCCTACACATCTATTCATACAAATCTAACTGAGTGCATGTAAAAATTACATTATTAGCAGATATATAAGATGGGAGGGAGGGGGTGGGACATGCAGTAACATTTCAAACTGACATGAAGAGTTAAACAAGATTGTTTGATTATTTGAATTGGTGTACAGAATTGCTTCAAATTTTGTGTGATAGTGCATCATGCTGCAGATATGGTCCCATAGAAAATTTGAATCTCCAGTTCAAATCTCCGCCAAGGCAGACTCACTTTTCTGTAAAATATGTGTGCCCTGTAATTCATGCCCCTTTTAGACAGAATCATTTCAAATTTTGTGTTGGGGGTTGTCATGGTATCTATATGGTCCCATAGAAATTGGGAACTCCCAGTGCAAACCTCCACCAAGGAAGACTCACAAAACCGAAATATCCTTCTCTGTGCTATATATTTAATGTCCGAGCTGTATCATGATCCAGTTCGAATTTTGTGTGGTGGTGTGCAGGAATGGCTCCATTGAAACAATATAAACGTGCTGACCTTGCTTGAAGTTTGACTTTGAAAACCGAACTTTTTCGATTTCGCACCATTCGACTTACACTTTTAAAAATTGGGATGTGCGAGCATTTGCTAATGGTGATTTAGAATATTGGGAACCAATCACGGTCAAGGACACCTTGGCGGTATCAAGTTGGTGTTTTGGCTACATCATTCACATTTTTTCAGTTACTGGCTTCAAAGTTGGCAGGTAGGCAGACTACCTTAACGTCATGTGTGGTGCAAAGTATTGATTATCCTAATGACCTTGACCTTGACTTTTGAACTTCTCTTTTTTTACCTGTGGCTGTAGATCGGACACCACAAAACCATATATATTCCTGATCAGCATGACCCAAGGAATGCAGTTGGAGACATTTAAAAGCCACTTGACCGGTGACCTTTATATTTGACCTTAAAGTCGTTATAATTATGAATTATGACTGTAACCCCCAAACAAATAGCCATAGCTTGAAAACAGTTGGCCGGCTGTAGACCACTTTAAACCATATATATTCACGATCATCATCACTGGGAGACATTTTGAAGTGCTATTATGAAGACCCGGGCCATTTGTATAAAATAAACAATTGTAGCATGTAAACGATTAGCCATGTATGTGTCACAGTAGAAACTGGAATCCAGTAGGATTCGGAATCCTACTAGTACAAATTGAAATAATCGGAATTCTATAATTTCTACTGGATTGTCTTCTGGATGTGTGTGTGTGTGTGTGTGTGTGTGTGTGGTGTGTGTGTGTGTGTGTGTGTGTGTGTGTGTGTGTGTGTGTGTGTGTGGTGTGTGTGTGTGTGTGTGTGGTGTGTGTGTGTGTGTGTGTGTGTGTGTGTGTGTGGTGTGTGTGTGTGTGTGTGTGTGTGTGTGTGTGTGTGTGTTGTGTGTGTGTGTGTGTGTGTGTGTGTGTGTGTGTGTGTGTGTGTGTGGTGTGTGTGTGTGTGTGTGTGTGTGTGTGTGTGTGTGTGTGTGTGTGTGTGTTGTGTGTGTGTGTGTGTGTGTGTGTGTGTGTGTGTGTGTGTGTGTGTGTGTGTGTGTGTGTGTGTGTGTGTGTGTGTGGTGTGTGTGTGTGTGTGTGTGTGTGTGTGTGTGTGTGTGTGTGTGTGTGTGTGTGTGTGTGTGTGTGTGTGTGTGTGTGTGTGGTGTGTGTGGTGTGTGTGTGTGTGTGGTGTGTGTGTGTGTGTGTGTCTGTAGGCCTATGTGTGCAGGCACAAATAGCAATAATAATTGCTTAAATTTAGAGGAGACCAAGCAAAATGTAAAAGAAACGTAACCTGACTTTTTCTCTGCAGCAAATTTCTCCATATTTACTCCCTTTGAGTCAAATTGCAACAAGAATACTTAGATTACTATTACGATGACGATTTTGACTAATGTTAATCCTCTAGCGTCGTATGTAACACCTGTGATATAAACATTTCATCTTCGCCTGACAAACACTGCTTTTAAACTGTACCAATCAAAACAGTGAGGTATTGTGTTTATTTTAACAACAATGCCACCACACTCCTTTGACACATGCATTGCAGACAGCTTTATGTTATCACTAGGTCAACCACAATCGCTACGTCGTTGGTCTGAGTCAGTTTTCACCCCTCATTATTTCAGCACATGAGTACTTCCAGACCAAGTGGTTTATTGTTTCTTGTCATCTACACACTAGTGGAGGGGGCCGTGGATCAAAGGTGCTTCTCACCAGGCAGTTTGATACCAGGAGGGGGGGTGTCAAAACAGTGTTTCACCAGTGATACAGTAGGTCTTTGGAGAAGTTCCAAGGGAAGTAATTCAGTGTTGTCTGTATCACCTGTGATGCAATAGGCTTTTGAGGAAACTTAGAAACAAACTAAATTATTCTGTTTTGTGGATATAAAATTAATTTTCTGTATGAAAAAGGTTCAGATAGTATTATGTGACACATGCTATGTATGTGGAACTTCTGTGTTATTATTACACTTCCAAAACATGTACATATTTTCCTCTTAGAGTACACAAACCTAAGATTAACTTGTTGGTTTTAGTGTGTGTGTGTGTGTGTGTGTGTGTGTGTGTGTGTGTGTGTGTGTGTGTGTGTGTGTGTGTGTGTGTGTGTGTGTGTGTGTGTGTGTGTGTGTATGCATGTGTGTGTATGCATGCGTGCGTGTGTGCGCACACACATGCTTGCTCAAGTGAGTGTGCATGCGTGCCATGTATGTGAGATCATGTGTTTGTCTATGCACATGTTATCAATGGTGGTGGAGTATGGTGATGTAAGCCCATTATTGGCACTGTTAACCGCCGTTTTGTTCATATTCCGCCGTTTTGTCCAAATTTTCTATTATGATTTGGACAAAACGGCGGTTCAACAATCTATAGACAAAACGGCGGGTTGGACAAAACGGCGCCCGATTTGGAACCGCCGTTTTGTCTAAATGAAAGTTGGAGTTATAAAAACTCATTCTTGACAAGTTCTCATTTAAATAAAAAAATCTTTGTTAAATAAAATGAATAACAAGCTGACCACTGACACTGGTCACTTTGGCCTAATTTTACCGTTTGAATGCTAATTAGTGTATTAGGAGATCATATGAACAATTGTTGATGTGGTTGACCAGTGGTCAGCGTCACTGACCAGTGGTCACTTTGACCTATTTTCACTGTTTGACTGCAAATTAGTGTGTTAGGAGTTCAAATTAAAAAAAATTATGTGTCACTGATGAGTGGTCATTTTGGCCTATTTTCACTGTTTGACTGCAAATTAGTGTATTAGGAGTTGATGTGAACAAGGTTTGATGTGGTTGACCAGTGGTCAATGTCACTGACCAGTGGTCACTTTGGCCTATTTTCACTGTTTGACTGCTAATTAGTGTATTAGGAGTTCAGATGAACAAGGTTTGATGTGGTTGACCAGTGGTCTGTGTCACTGACCAGTGGTCACTTTGGCCTATTTTCACTGTTTGACTGCAAATTAGTGTATTAGGAGTTCAAATGATTTTTTTTATGTGGTTGACTAGTGGTCAGTGTCACTGACCAGTGGTCACTTTGGCCTTTTTTTTATGTGGTTGACCATTGGTCAGTGTGACCAATCAATTAATCAATATGAATCTAAAAAAGAACATGAGATCAGATCAAAATTGGAGCCTAAGCAGTCAACCAGCACCAGCTAGTTTCTCTTTCGGGAGTCATCCGGTGACTGATAGCGGGGACATCTTCCCAAGTGGACTCCAAACAGCAGTGTAGGACAATAAGTGCACTTGGATGTTGCCCTTTGCAGAAATGCAATGGGCAGCTCTGCTTCCAGAAAGAAAGAAATAGCTTTCTTCAATTTTAAGCATTCTCCTAAATGGACACCTCCGCCAACAAAGTATAACAGACTGTATATCATTTTTGTAAGGGAAAAATAACAAAGGGTGCGATGCATAATTGTGTTCCAACACCCCTAACAATAAAATAAAGTCATTTGTATAGAACTGGACAGCAACAGCAACTGTGCACCGATTGACCATGTAATTACTTTATGTATCACCTGTGATACACCAGGACTCCGTGTCTCTAAGACCTGATGTATCACTTGTGATACAAACACTAATTTGGACATTTTGTTAAGATTTTAATAAAATTTCACTGGAAATGGATTTCTTGCAATGGTCTGATTTACTTTGTCCAAATACATAATTTTCATATAAGTTTTTATATGTTCAGGTTCTAGAGGGTTAATAGAACTATGCTGAGCTTCCTACTGAGTTGACCACTGTTCACACGCTTTAAAAATATTCAACTATTTTGCTCATGTATTTCAATGATAAGTGCTCTCCTTCACCTTCCTTTTGTCTTTTTTCTTGTACAGCTGATTCATGTAGATTCCAAATTGTCCTGAATTCCATTTTCTACTGGCTGTACTAGTCGGATTCCGAATCCTACTGGATTCCCATGTCTACTGTGACATATAGTTGCAATCAGCATCATTGGAGGAATGCAATGGGAGGCGTTTGAAGTGCTGTGCTGGCGACTGCTATTCTGAAAACTCGGGCTGATTGCATAAAACAAACAATTGTAGTTTGAAAACCGTTGGTTAGAGATCCCTATAACCATGTACATTCGTGATCAACATCACTGGAGAATGCAGTGGGAGACATTTCAAAGTGCTATTCTGGCAACTGCTATCCAGGGGAAGAGCTGCCGGGAAGCGTAGCGAGCGCGGGGTCAACTATAAAAACAGAAGCAAAATGCTTGGCAACATTTGTTGAATGCAACAAATACTTGTAGCGATGAGGTTTAACCGAGGCGTGGTTACCTGTATTAATAAAAAAAATCGGGACTTTACTGGTTTGGTACTGCCTCCGGGCATTGCCTCCAGTATTGTTCCCACCATATTTGTATTTACAAATGTCCCATATGTGTCTGATTCAGACCAAGAGGACGTAAAACACCATTTTCGTCGTTGGCAGCAACAAGAGCTGTCTGGTTAATTTCTATCATTCTTTTTAGCTTAATAGGCCTATATTCAAAACCAATTAAAAGTTGTTATAATAATATGTTCGCAGGTTTGGACTCGATCGTAATTATCGATCACTTTACACTTGTTAGCGCACAACTTCATACAAATGTATATGTCTGCCGACCAGTGACACAGCGTATCCTTGAGACGCAACATGCATTATTTGAAAAGACTGGCAGCGATAACTCAACGTGAAGAAACCCATGCCTATTTGTACTGTTAATGTATTTTTGGTATAGTATTTTTGTTTTAATTTGGTGATTATGGACAGTTTATTCAAACACAGTGGCTAGAGGTACAGCATTCTTGCAACACTCAGACCATGTTCAGGGATTCGACTCTTCCTAGTCGAATTTTTCGTCAACAAAATGCATTTTCTTATTTCATATAATTAACGCATCTTGGTAAGGAATAGGGTTAGGGATAGGGTGAGAAACATGTCAGAGTGAATGTTAGTAGTTTTTAAGACATTTGCGCACAATTCATGCGTCCCGTGATTGAGCGCCGTACCCGTAGCATGGAGAATGTGAGATACGGGCCCGTACCCCGAGCCTCTGCCTTACTCAAAAGATCACAAACGAATCTTATGACATTTTGAAAGAAAATATTGTAATGTCCATCGAAAGTATTATCTACTGTTTTAAACTCTTTTTTTCAGATTCATACGCTTTGTTTTATTAAGCACGCAAGAAACATTAAAGTTTGTGTTGCACACTCTCATGTAGCTGCAATGTACAGTCAAATAAAAGTTCGCAAAAAACAACTAAACTGACAGGTAAGCTTACGTTATCTTCAACAAATTACATTGAAAATATAGTCAGATTGTGAGGTTTACGCTTTTCGAATCTGGCCAGAATCTGTTTATA
>JAGGCT020004108.1:563168-578809 GCA_017654935.2 Phymorhynchus buccinoides
AGGTCAGTTATTTCAGTGGAACCTGAAAATCGGATGGTCTGGAATCTGGAGTTTTGCTTTTTCTGACTTTATCTCGGGAACATGGTGGCAGATTTGCTTCAATTTTTTGTGGTGGTGTACAACCTTAACAGGAAAAGATCTGAACATGAATTATCAAGGTCAAAGTCATGTCCTTGAAAACCGAAACGTCTTTTTTTTTAGCCATATCTCGGGCACTGGTCAACATGGGATGTTGAAACTTGGTATATAGGTAGTTTAGGTTATGTCCCATATGTGCCCTTATGGGTCGAGAGGACGTTAAACCCAACTTACTGTGTATTGTGTACCGACCAAGGTCAAGGCTATGGAGATCGGTGGACCCTGAAATAGGAGGGTCGGTGAATTGTCTGCCCCTAGGATATCTTCTAAACGGTTTGACAAAATCGCTGAGATATGATGGGAAGGGGAGGCTGAGGGGCGTAACGGGGTGTAACGGGCATAACGGGCGTAACGGGCAAAGGATATATCTGCCACTCGGCGTTGCTGACGCTCGGCGATGCCCTTGGTTGTTTTTTTAATCTCCTATTCTTATGATTGATAGCACTACACATTTTAATGCATGTTATGTGTGTGTCAGCCCATGCGTGTTGACTAATTCGTGTAACCTCATTAGCTTTTAAGATGCGCTCTTTTGGAACATACGTATATTGTAGGATAACATACGCGATCTTTTGGGATATGACCATCCGCGAACATCTTGGCTATGCGCTCAAATCGTCATTTGCCAAAATGCGCTCTTTTGGGCTACACACAAAACAACATCACAAAAGGTACACACATACAAATGCAAGAAAAACACACATTATATAAACACACGTGGACTATGCTTTAAAATAATTGAATTACCTTTATTTTAATAGTTTCATTTCACTTATAAAGAATATATAACCTCACAAAATATGTCATTCCTGTAATCATACTTTAAAAAGAAGACTGAATCGTGATCTTCTCTTTTCAAATCAAAATAAAGGAAATGAACGCAAGATAACCAAAACCTGTCACCGTATATAATAAACAAAAGCCAACACAATCTGGCACATCATTTGACTTAAAATAAACATGCTTTTATTTCAAAATACTTTCGGAATGTTTTCTCAGGGGTGTGTTTATTGGGGGCTCTGGCCGGGTTTGCATTGTCTCAATGCATTGCTGCCGCTCGGCGATGCCCTTGTTTTATATTTTCAAGCATTGGGGGAGGGCGGGGAGGTCTTAAACCAGGGATTGTACCCTGTGCACAGTTTTTGCCTCAATATGAGTATTTTACAGTATTACAGCTTAGGGACATATTGTGCCGCGGCAGACAAAAAAAGGTAACACCGCGGCACAATTTGTTGTAATTACGACAAATTGTACCGTTACGACAAATTGTACCGTGAGATGCGGTACAATTTGTCGTAAAAATTGTACCGTTACGACACCCACAAACAGAACTAATAATAAGTATTTCCAGATATGCTATAAAAATCATCAGACCTTTACATAGCAGCATACTTAAGGGAGAACGGCTTTACACTGTGCATGGATAAGTGTGATTTTATGTTTTTTTAAACGTAAAAAGTACCATTTTAGGAACAATTAAACAACAACATTAATTATTAGGAGTAATACTCACTCCGACTTTAAGTTGGCAACCACACATAACACATACCATCCAAAAAGCGACACAATGTTATTAAAATAATTTCCAAAGAAAGATGGGACCCGAAATTCCTCACTCACTTGGTTAGGGCCCTGGTTCGTAGCCGCTTAACTTATGGAATGGAAGCTTTTTACTCACTAACAATTTCAAAAATGACAAGCCATAGAAACAAAAGAATTCCAATCAAATATTTTAGATCCTTTCCTGAACTACTAAAAAAATACAAACTAAAAAAACCTATCTAAATATAAAACTATAAATATTATTCACTGCAAACCCTATCTAAATATAAAGCTATAAATATTATTCACTACTCTACAGACTTATTTGAAGAAGCTAATTTGAAGTTGGAAGATGTTTTCCCCGTCCCGCGGCGGCTTTTCTGAAGTGCGAGAAGGAGGAGATACAATACGATACAACTTTAAATGAAATGTATTCTAAAGAAGTCAATCTCATAAGCATAGCCGCTAAAGAAAACGTCGAAAGCCTAAAAGAATTTTTACATATTTTTACGGACGGTTCAAAAATCAATCATAAAAGAGGATGTGCATTTACCATTCCTGCACTCAAAATTACAAAATCTTTCCAACTAAATGACTATTTTAACAGGCTCGGTATCGAGGGCAATACCTTTAATTTCATAAAAACCTTCCTACGAAACAAAAAAAATGTGAGTCCCTTTCGGAAATTCATTTTTTAGATATGGGCGTTCCCCAACGTTATTCAATATTATGCTGCATGAAAAAAAAATCTATATGTACGCAGATGATATAGCTATTATGGAATTAATTGCAATTATTATGGAATGAAGCGCAGAATTATAGGCACTACTAGAACTTCCTAAATAATTTAGCTAACCCTCCACCAAACGTAATTTTCAGACTCCCTACCTTCTATTCAGGCCCTTCGGGAAGAAAATAAAAACAGGCTGGAAATCGTAAATGAAATTAGAATACTATTACATCAAATATCAATAAAAGGTACAGCCCTACAGCTAACATGGATACCGTCCCATAGCAGCATAATAGGCAATGATCAGACCGACAGAGCAGCTAAAAGTGCAGCTATGGGAAAATCCGGTGGGGTAACAAATATAAAACTTTCAATTAAAGAAGCAAAGGGCAAATTAAAAACAGTAGCGTTCCAACAGGATGGTCTTTTTCTAAAACAAATACAGCTGTCACTACAATCCTTAATTTTTAGACTAAGAACTCCTTCATATCCTTGTAATTTTGTAAAAACCACATGGAGTGTGGGAAAACCTTCGATATAGACCATCTATTTGACTCCTGTCACTACGGTTTTTTAGCCATTAATATGTAAATTAAAAACTATAAACATTGCTTTTACAAAGTCAATCATGCTTCTAAATAGTACGGCGGGGTCTGGCTGGCGAAATCTCTTATATTTTGGCCACCATTTTTAAAGCATTCCAAGGGTTTGTAAATTTTAACTAAATTAAGGGACCCTCGCTCTCTCATAATTTACACGTCACACGCCAAGATATAATATGCTTTCGTAAATTATACTCTTAATTCTTTTAGACTTGTAAAGCCGAAACTTATACTATAAAATAATTGCGCTTATTTTGAAACATTGTCGAGAATAAAGATCGAATGTAAATAGTTGTCATGTGTCTTCAGACCTTAATCGATTTTTAAAACTTTATTATGTACTTTATTAAAGTGGTCCTGAAAATTGTAATCTCCTAGCTCAGGGAGCAATAACCAAAAGTTTTAGCCCAACATTTTAAAACAAAAGTGTAAATATTTATAGCCCAGAGTAGTCTTGTGCGAGCCATGGCACCTAAAGAAAAACTTGACCTTTATTCAAGAAAAAAACAGAATCAAAATCAAAATAAATTATAAAAGAAAAATATCTATATTTTCAGAAAATCTCTTTTTTTGTTTTCCCAATTTTCCCCCAAATCTAAAAGTCACAGTAATGTCCCGTATGACTTTGCCAAGAGGACGAAAAACTTTAACTTTGGACGTTTTTCTCAGATCACTAATAAAAAAAACAAGCACTCATCCAGCAAAAGTGCACCACAAAGTGTTTTATGCACCTGTGTGGATCACTTTTTTGGACAGGTAAATATTATTTAAATTAATTGCAACAATCATCTAACATAATCTCATGTGAGTGACGTAGGCTACTTGCTTTTGCTTTTACCAGTCTGCCGATGAAAACGACACACGCTGAAAATATCAGTGCAGTGCAGTGTCTGTTAAAAGGGTTCCAGCATTGTCTCACTATTTGCACAATATATATTTATTTGCCAGTTGACAAGCGGAATATATTTTCTTCAAGAAGTGAACGAAAAGAAATTACTGCTCTCCTCACTTCCACCCGCTCTCTTAAATCCTAACTGACATAATAAACTAAAACCAGATTTGAAGTAGTTATTTTCCCTTACTTCTGTCTATCCACTATCTGCCTGTCTGTTTGAAACACCGTTGATTTGATTTATGATTGTTAAATCACATTTTGAAAAGAGAGAAAGTAGGATAAACAGCTTGTAACCGATGTTGTCAAACGTTTGCTAAAAGAAGGCTACAATGAGTTGAGAGCATGAGAGAGGGGGGGGGGGGGGGGGGGCTGTGTATGGCTGTCTGTCTGTGTCAATTTTCTTGTTTGCATTCGTATCATATTGCCTTATCTATAGAATAGGGTTTATTAGTTTTTGTTTGGTCCGTCCGGTGTCCGTCCGTCCGTCCGGCGTGCCTCCGTCCGTCCGGCTATTCTTATCTACTCACAATCGGGTTACTAAATCCCAACATTTGAGAAGATAATGAGGCGTTAATCTGAAAGCCGGCAGCTATTGGAGAGAGGGAAATGATCAACTAAAGCTAAAGAATGTGAATGTTTAAGGCTGATGGCGTCTTCTTGTAATGCCACCCTGTCAACAGCTAGCGTGGTGAAATGATCAACTAAAGCTAAAGAATGTGAATGTTTAAGGCTTATGGCGTCTTCTTATGGCGTCCACCCTGTAAAACAGCTAGCGTGTATCAACGAACTCGCTGTGGTTTTCTGTCTTATTATAGTAAACTGTATTGCTGCATGCTTTTTTAAAAATAACAAACTGAATACCCGCTTCATGCCTTTTTTTAAATCGGAATTTTTAAAAAAACAAAAAAAACGTTTAGCTGTCAGTCTCTACTCTTAATACATCTCTAAACACAAAAATAAACTTATTTTGCAAAATTATCTTCCTATATTTTATCTTCAGAACTAACTCCTGAAGTGTGAATGGTAAATAACTGGGTTGTGTTTTTAATGGCCACAAAGCAGCCAAACCCAAATTACCATCACCACCTACAGCCTCAGGACTTGGTAGCCTCTTATGCCTGATCATTCTCCTTCCCCCATGCCTCTCCCACCCCCTCCACTTCTCCAAACTCTCAGCATACTTTCTAAACTTTTTCTACATTTTATGTCCTCTGATTCTTTGTACATGGTTCAACATTAGAAGAACACAGGGGTCATTTTGCCGCTCACAGCCGTAAGTGAACTGTTGTTGATTTTGATATTTTTTGCATGTAAGTAGTACAAGAATTACTCACCAAAGCATTTTCAGCAATTCTCAAAGATACGTTATTGAAGTAAATAAAATTGTCATATAAAAGATTTTTTCTTAAACAAAAAAGAACAAAAATCTAAATAAATCTAAATATTATAATTGATTTGACTATCTTTAAATTTTTTTATGTCGCACAGTTAAAATAATTCGACAATGACATTGAAGCAATAATATATTGATATGATAAAGTTTCCCTGACTCGACTTGGCTTGATATATATATATGGTGGCATCACAGTCACTACCATGAACACAGGACGGCGGAGGAAAGCGTTCTTTAGTAGCTTGCTATTCTGCCAGTCATCCTGTGTGCAAAATAACCGTAACTAGTTTAATTTAAGATAGCACACAAATCAGGAGAGAGAGCAAGTGGTGGCGCCAGTCTATGCAAAGCTTGATTGAATGTGGTTGACTTGGAAGTTTTCAACACACGCACATCTCAACAGCATTTATTCAGGATTAATGGTGAACAGTTCATTTCCTGATAACAATAAAGGCAAATAGCATGCAGGAGCAACAAAGCGGCCCGGCATATTCTTACTGTCTTTATGCAAGTCATTGTTCATATGTTTACTGTCTTTGGTTTGCTGGTTTCGTTACAAACAAGCACAAGATGGAATAGATGGGCGTCTATATTGCTGTTTCCGAAGTCGGGCCGTAGTGGTTGACTGCGTGTTTTATCTGAGTGATGGGTTTTGGGGGGGCTTTTTGCCAATATACAACAGGGAAACTTTCCCACTGTCTTAAGGTGAGAAAATCCCACATGACTTGGGTAAGATCCTAATGCCGTGTTTAACTGACGAGATCTTCATGGATCGAAAACAGCCTAAAAAGGAGCAAAAACTAAGCTAGCACTCTATATTTTTTAGAACATAGATCTTGATTGCAATGTTCGATTATAAAGACATTTGGATAAAAATTGTTTTTTGTAATCAAATTTGCTGATATTTTATTTCAAATCTGCTTCTTCTCTCTCTCTTTCTTTTTTGTGTCTGTTGGTCTTTCTCTGTCTCTGCTTTCCTGCCGTTCTGTCTATCAGTCTGTCTGTTTATCTGTCTTTGACATTCCCTGTTCCTGTCTGTCAGTCTCTGTGCATGTGTGTCTGTTTGTCTCTTTCACTCTCTGCCTGTCTATCTGTCTATCCATATATATGTTTATTTTTATTTTTAAAGCAGCCTGTATGTATCCGAACATTGTCTATTTGACACTTCTATGCATGTACAGGAGTGTACATGTATGTGTGCGTGCATACATTTTGCATGTGGCCTGCAGGCGTGTGCATGTAAGGTGTGTGTGTGTGTGTGTGTGTGTGTGTGTGTGTGTGTGTGTGTGTGTGTGTGTGTGTGTGTGTGTGTGTGTGTGTGTGTGTGTGTGTGTGTGTGTGTGTGTGTGTGTGTGTGTGTGTGTGTGTGTGTGTGTGTGTGTGTGTGTGTGTGTGTGTGTGTGTGTGTGCGTGTGTGTGTGTGTGTGTGTGTGTGTGTGTGTGTGTGTGTGTGTGTGTGTGTGTGTGTGTGTGTGTGTGTGTGTGTGCGTGTGCGTGTGTGCGTGCGTGTGCGTGTGTGTGTGTGTGTGTGTGTGTGTGTGTGTGTGTGTGTGTGTGTGTGTGTGTGTGTGTGTGTGAGTGTGTGTGTGCAAACAATGAACACATTGTTTAAAGATCAAAGATTTAGGCTTAGGCCCATATCACTAGAGGTGAGATGCAAAGCACATTCAAATAAAACACATATGGGACATAAATAAGACATAACTAAATAAATAAGGCATCAACAATAATCGTCTTTTTGCCTAATACAAATATAAAATGTAGTTCATTTTCCACAACAGAGCAAAATGGACAGTTTAGATTGATAGCAGAAAGATTCTGAGCATGTCGCAGACGATGTGGCTGTTAACCGCCGTTTTGTCCAAATTCCGTCTGTAGACAAAACGGCGGGTTGAACAAAACGGCGCCCGATTTTGAACCGCCGTTTTGTCCAAGTGAAAGTTGGAGTTATAAAAACTCATTCTTGAGAAGTTCTTTTTTTTCTAAATCTTTGTTTGATAAAATGAACAACAAGCTGACCACTGACACTGGTCACTTTGGCCTAATTTTACCGTTTGAATGCTAATTAGTGTATTAGGAGATCATATGAACAATTGTTGATGTGGTCAGTGTCACTGACCAGTGGTCACTTTGGCCTATTTTCACTGTTTGACTACACATAGGAGTTCAAATGAACAAATTTTGATGTCGTTAACCAGTGGTCAGTGTCACTGAAGGGGCAAGCAATTATAGAAAGTCGAAGATGCTTCAGCGTTCTTTGAGGGCACTATTTTTGACATACTTGAGCTGGTCTGGTGCCATAACCATTTGGGTTGAAAGGATATCCACGTTTTAGTGAGGGACTCTTCTAAAAGTTTGACTAGCCAGAAGGAGGATGCACACTGCCAGTGATCCACATTGCAAAAGTGCCCCTCGTACAAGAGCAAAAGAGTTTAAGTCTCCTGGAACACAACATGTAACCAAAGGGCCAGCCACACTGCATACGATTCGATATCAATGCGATCGGATTGTGACATTTGTGAGGCATGATTCTCGTGAAATTCTGCTGTCTAAATAAATCTGATGAAATCCTACTAGATATGTTCACTATATTTGTAGTCCTCCGTACACGAATCTGATGAAATATTTGGGTTTTTTTTAATCAAACATTTCATTTGATTCATATACTGGGATGTACACGAGTATAGTGAGTGGAAATACCATCATTATTTTTTAGACAGGAGCATTTTCGCATACATCGTCACAATCGTATCGCATTTCGATTGAATCGAATGCGGTGTGGCTGGCCCTTGAGCCAAATATAAGACCTCCAGACAATAATGACTTTAATAAAAACAAATCCTGATCGCTTCTTGGCCTTTTGGCCTATTTTCAGGAACATAAATTTTTGTTTATACCATGGTTGGTTTGTTCAGCCCGTCGTACATGGCGAAAGCCGATACGCGACGTTAAGCTGAACTTCCATGACTTTAATCATCTGTATGTTTTAGAACCGCACATAAAGTGACACATTAATATACCTTAAGGATTGTGGACACCTTATCATAGGAGATTACAAACACAAATACAGTATTGATGTTACTTTACACATGTCAATCACTATTATAAAGTATGAAGAACATTTTCTTGTATTCGAAATGCCTGCAAAGCATTAGTGCCATATACGAATTTACACTATCGAATGTGCCATCGACCAAAAATCAAGCAATCTTCTTGCGCAATTGATCGATCAATTTATTGATAGCCTCAAGATCGATCAATATTTGCGCAGACGATCGATGATCAGTTGCGAGTACCACTATGCTTGTTTAAAAACACACATAAGCAACCAGACAATCCCTGTGTGGATTAACGTCGCTAATGTTTTCATAGAAAATGACGTTGATTTTCATCTATGATCAAATTAATTTGGCGCATGTGTGTGTTCGTTCTTTAGTTTTACGTCTGTTTGTGATAACAGACAATAATAGACAACAACAACATTAATAGACAACAAAACAAAAACAAAAAAATCAAAAATGTGTGTGTGTGAAATTTTAAGCCTACAGCAGATAGCTATTGAAGTATTTATGTGATTTCCCTACACATCTATTCATACAAATCTAACTGAGTGCATGTAAAAATTACATTATTAGCAGATATATAAGATGGGAGGAGGGGGGGTGGGACATGCAGTAACATTTCAAACTGACATGAAGAGTTAAACAAGATTGTTTGATTATTTGAATTGGTGTACAGAATTGCTTCAAATTTTGTGTGATAGTGCATCATGCTGCAGATATGGTCCCATAGAAAATTTGAATCTCCAGTTCAAATCTCCGCCAAGGCAGACTCACTTTTCTGTAAAATATGTGTGCCCTGTAATTCATGCCCCTTTTAGACAGAATCATTTCAAATTTTGTGTTGGGGGTTGTCATGGTATCTATATGGTCCCATAGAAATTGGGAACTCCCAGTGCAAACCTCCACCAAGGAAGACTCACAAAACCGAAATATCCTTCTCTGTGCTATATATTTAATGTCCGAGCTGTATCATGATCCAGTTCGAATTTTGTGTGGTGGTGTGCAGGAATGGCTCCATTGAAACAATATAAACGTGCTGAAGTTTGACTTTGAAAACCGAACTTTTTCGTTCGCACCATTCGACTTACACTTTTAAAAATTGGGATGTGCGAGCATTTGCTAATGGTGATTTAGAATATTGGGAACCAATCACGGTCAAGGACACCTTGGCGGTATCAAGTTGGTGTTTTGGCTACATCATTCACATTTTTTCAGTTACTGGCTTCAAAGTTGGCAGGTAGGCAGACTACCTTAACGTCATGTGTGGTGCAAAGTATTGATTATCCTAATGACCTTGACCTTGACTTTTGAACTTCTCTTTTTTTACCTGTGGCTGTAGATCGGACACCACAAAACCATATATATTCCTGATCAGCATGACCCAAGGAATGCAGTTGGAGACATTTAAAAGCCACTTGACCGTGACCTTTATATTTGACCTTAAAGTCGTTATAATTATGAATTATGACTGTAACCCCCAAACAAATAGCCATAGCTTGAAAACAGTTGGCCGGCTGTAGACCACTTTAAACCATATATATTCACGATCATCATCACTGGGAGACATTTTGAAGTGCTATTATGAAGACCCGGGCCATTTGTATAAAATAAACAATTGTAGCATGTAAACGATTAGCCATGTATGTGTCACAGTAGAAACTGGAATCCAGTAGGATTCGGAATCCTACTAGTACAAATTAGAATAATCGGAATTCTATAATTTCTACTGGATTGTCTTCTGGATTGTGTGTGTGTGTGTGTGTGTGTGTGTGTGTGTGTGTGTGTGTGTGTGTGTGTGTGTGTGTGTGTGTGTGTGTGTGTGTGTGTGTGTGTGTGTGTGTGTGTGTGTGTGTGTGTGTGTGTGTGTGTGTGTGTGTGTGTGTGTGTGTGTGTGTGTGTGTGTGTGTGTGTGTGTGTGTGTGTGTGTGTGTGTGTGTGTGTGTGTGTGTGTGTGTGTGTGTGTGTGTGTGTGTGTGTGTGTGTGTGTGTGTGTGTGTGTGTGTGTGTGTGTGTGTGTGTGTGTGTGTGTGTGTGTGTGTGTGTGTGTGTGTGTGTGTGTGTGTGTGTGTGTGTGTGTGTGTGTGTGTGTGTGTGTGTGTGTGTGTGTGTGTGTGTGTGTGTGTGTGTGTGTGTGTGTGTGTGTGTGTGTGTGTGTGTGTGTGTGTGTGTGTGTGTGTGTGTGTGTGTGTGTGTGTGTGTTGTGTGTGTGTGTGTGTCTGTAGGCCTATGTGTGCAGGCACAAATAGCAATAATAATTGCTTAAATTTAGAGGAGACCAAGCAAAATGTAAAAGAAACGTAACCTGACTTTTTCTCTGCAGCAAATTTCTCCATATTTACTCCCTTTGAGTCAAATTGCAACAAGAATACTTAGATTACTATTACGATGACGATTTTGACTAATGTTAATCCTCTAGCGTCGTATGTAACACCTGTGATATAAACATTTCATCTTCGCCTGACAAACACTGCTTTTAAACTGTACCAATCAAAACAGTGAGGTATTGTGTTTATTTTAACAACAATGCCACCACACTCCTTTGACACATGCATTGCAGACAGCTTTATGTTATCACTAGGTCAACCACAATCGCTACGTCGTTGGTCTGAGTCAGTTTTCACCCCTCATTATTTCAGCACATGAGTACTTCCAGACCAAGTGGTTTATTGTTTCTTGTCATCTACACACTAGTGGAGGGGGCCGTGGATCAAAGGTGCTTCTCACCAGGCAGTTTGATACCAGGAGGGGGGGTGTCAAAACAGTGTTTCACCAGTGATACAGTAGGTCTTTGGAGAAGTTCCAAGGGAAGTAATTCAGTGTTGTCTGTATCACCTGTGATGCAATAGGCTTTTGAGGAAACTTAGAAACAAACTAAATTATTCTGTTTTGTGGATATAAAATTAATTTTCTGTATGAAAAAGGTTCAGATAGTATTATGTGACACATGCTATGTATGTGGAACTTCTGTGTTATTATTACACTTCCAAAACATGTACATATTTTCCTCTTAGAGTACACAAACCTAAGATTAACTTGTTGGTTTTAGTGTGTGTGTGTGTGTGTGTGTGTGTGTGTGTGTGTGTGTGTGTGTGTGTGTGTGTGTGTGTGTGTGTGTGTGTGTGTGTGTGTGTGTGTGTGTGTGTATGCATGCGTGCGTGTGTGCGCACACACATGCTTGCTCAAGTGAGTGTGCATGCGTGCCATGTATGTGAGATCATGTGTTTGTCTATGCACATGTTATCAATGGTGGTGGAGTATGGTGATGTAAGCCCATTATTGGCACTGTTAACCGCCGTTTTGTTCATATTCCGCCGTTTTGTCCAAATTTTCTATTATGATTTAGACAAAACGGCGGTTCAACAATCTATAGACAAAACGGCGGGTTGGACAAAACGGCGCCCGATTTGGAACCACCGTTTTGTCTAAATGAAAGTTGGAGTTATAAAAGCTCATTCTTGACAAGTTCTCATTTTTTTAAAAAAATCTTTGTTAAATAAAATGAATAACAAGCTGACCACTGACATTGGTCACTTTGGCCTAATTTTACCGTTTGAATGCTAATTAGTGTATTAGGAGATCATATGAACAATTGTTGATGTGGTTGACCAGTGGTCAGCGTCACTGACCAGTGGTCACTTTGACCTATTTTCACTGTTTGACTGCAAATTAGTGTGTTAGGAGTTCAAATTTAAAAAAATTATGTGTCACTGATGAGTGGTCATTTTGGCCTATTTTCACTGTTTGACTGCAAATTAGTGTATTAGGAGTTGATGTGAACAAGGTTTGATGTGGTTGACCAGTGGTCAATGTCACTGACCAGTGGTCACTTTGGCCTATTTTCACTGTTTGACTGCTAATTAGTGTATTAGGAGTTCAGATGAACAAGGTTTGATGTGGTTGACCAGTGGTCTGTGTCACTGACCAGTGGTCACTTTGGCCTATTTTCACTGTTTGACTGCAAATTAGTGTATTAGGAGTTCAAATGATTTTTTTTTATGTGGTTGACCAGTGGTCAGTGTCACTGACCAGTGGTCACTTTGGCCTCTTTTTTTTTTTTTTATGTGGTTGACCATTGGTCAGTGTGACCAATCAATTAATCAATATGAATCTAAAAAAGAACATGAGATCAGATCAAAATTGGAGCCTAAGCAGTCAACCAGCACCAGCTAGTTTCTCTTTCGGGAGTCATCCGGTGACTGATAGCGGGGACATCTTCCCAAGTGGACTCCAAACAGCAGTGTAGGACAATAAGTGCACTTGGATGTTGCCCTTTGCAGAAATGCAATGGGCAGCTCTGCTTCCAGAAAGAAAGAAATAGCTTTCTTCAATTTTAAGCATTCTCCTAAATGGACACCTCCGCCAACAAAGTATAACAGACTGTATATCATTTTTGTAAGGGAAAAATAACAAAGGGTGCGATGCATAATTGTGTTCCAACACCCCTAACAATAAAATAAAGTCATTTGTATAGAACTGGACAGCAACAGCAACTGTGCACCGATTGACCATGTAATTACTTTATGTATCACCTGTGATACACCAGGACTCCGTGTCTCTAAGACCTGATGTATCACTTGTGATACAAACACTAATTTGGACATTTTGTTAAGATTTTAATAAAATTTCACTGGAAATGGATTTCTTGCAATGGTCTGATTTACTTTGTCCAAATACATAATTTTCATATAAGTTTTTATATGTTCAGGTTCTAGAGGGTTAATAGAACTATGCTGAGCTTCCTACTGAGTTGACCACTGTTCACACGCTTTAAAAATATTCAACTATTTTGCTCATGTATTTCAATGATAAGTGCTCTCCTTCACCTTCCTTTTGTCTTTTTTCTTGTACAGCTGATTCATGTAGATTCCAAATTGTCCTGAATTCCATTTTCTACTGGCTGTACTAGTCGGATTCCGAATCCTACTGGATTCCCATGTCTACTGTGACATATAGTTGCAATCAGCATCATTGGAGGAATGCAATGGGAGGCGTTTGAAGTGCTGTGCTGGCGACTGCTATTCTGAAAACTCGGGCTGATTGCATAAAACAAACAATTGTACTTTGAAAACCGTTGGTTAGAGATCCCTATAACCATGTACATTCGTGATCAACATCACCGGGGAATGCAGTGGGAGACATTTCAAAGTGCTATTCTGGCAACTGCTATCCAGGGGAAGAGCTGCCGGGAAGCGTAGCGAGCGCGGGGTCAACTATAAAAACAGAAGCAAAATGCTTGGCAACATTTGTTGAATGCAACAAATACTTGTAGCGATGAGGTTTAACCGAGGCGTGGTTACCTGTATTAATAAAAAAAAATCGGGACTTTACTGGTTTGGGTACTGCCTCCGGGCATTGCCTCCAGTATTGTTCCCACCATATTTGTATTTACAAATGTCCCATATGTGTCTGATTCAGACCAAGACCAAGAGGACGTAAAACACCATTTTCGTCGTTGGCAGCAACAAGAGCTGTCTGGTTAATTTCTATCATTCTTTTTAGCTTAATAGGCCTATATTCAAAACCAATTAAAAGTTGTTATAATAATATGTTCGCAGGTTTGGACTCGATCGTAATTATCGATCACTTTACACTTGTTAGCGCACAACTTCATACAAATGTATATGTCTGCCGACCAGTGACACAGCGTATCCTTGAGACGCAACATGCATTATTTGAAAAGACTGGCAGCGATAACTCAACGTGAAGAAACCCATGCCTATTTGTACTGTTAATGTATTTTTGGTATAGTATTTTTGTTTTAATTTGGTGATTATGGACAGTTTATTCAAACACAGTGGCTCCCCGTGATTGAGGAGCGCCGTAATAAACCCGTTAGCACATGAGAATGTGAGATATAACGGGCCCGTAAACCCCGAGCGAGCCTCTTCTCTTCTGCCTTACTACTCAAAAAGAAGAATCACAAAAACGAATCTTATGGACCATTTTGAAAAAGAAAGAAATATTGTAATGTCATTCGAAGTATTATCTATCTAGACTCTAATCTACCTGTTTTAATTAAGCATTAAAAACTCTTTTTTTTTTTTTTTTTTTTTTTTTTTCTTTTTTTTTTTTTTTTTTTTTTTTTTTTTTTTTTTTTTTTTTCTTTTTTTCTTTTTTTTTTTCTTTTTTTTTTTTTTTTTTTTTTTTTTTTTTTTTTTTTTTTTTTTTTTTTTTTATTTTTCTTTTTTTTTTTTTTTTTTTTTCTTTTTTTTTTTTTTGTTTTTCAGATTCACATAGTCATTCATTTGTCTTTTAATTACCATGTTGTTTCATATTGAGAACTATTTTACTAATTATCATAGTCATTTCATATGACATCTGTTATTTGTTATTCATATTATATAAAATACATATCATGGGGGGGGGTGACGGCTTTTGCTTTGTTTTAATTAAGCAAATAAGGCCATTAAGCAACCAAACAATATAAGACGCGCAAAGCACAAAAACACAAAACTCAAGAAAAACCAATTTAAAAATAAAAAGTTTGATTGTTGCCAAAGCGAAAAAACATGGGCACAACACACTCCATGTAGCTGCAAATGTACAGTCAAAAAAGTTCGCAAAAAACCACTAAACTGACAGGTAAGCTTACGTTATCTTCACAAATTAACATTAAAATATAGGCCAGATTGTGAGGTTACCCTTTTCGTGAATCTGGCCACAGAATCTGTTAGATTATGTGTTTATTGTCCTTTGACCACTGCGGTGCTTTGGTTTTTCCTCCCAAAGAGTGTCCAAATATTTCCCGATACCGAGTCCATGGTATAATACACAAAGATGTTGAAGCAGGTTTATATATAGATTTGTTCAAAGTAATGGGTCAGACACATTGATAAATTGTACTCTTTTTGTCCGTAATAATCAAGGTTTCAGGGGATAAAGACCCCGAATGGGGCTGAACAGAGCGTAGGGCGAAACGCAGATGACAAAGACGGATGGAGCTAGCTACCAGCATGATTGTCAGAAGCTTCATCTGGAACGTATAAAAGATGAGGACTCCGATCTGCCACTGTCGGATTTTTGCGGCGTTCAGAACCGTTAACGGTTGTTGATATTGCCACCACTATACCATGTACCCCCCCCAGAACTCCAATACCCGCACAAATCTTTGTCACAAGCATTGACCAAATCCTTGTTCTCTTTGTAAAAATCAGATTCCATTCCTGTGTCCACGAAGTCCTAATATGGGTCAAAGGACAGCCCATCAAATAAGCGAAATCTAATAAACATAAGGGAATGGAAAGCGCAAAGCTCGATCATATAAATCAAAGCAAATATG
>JAGGCT020004108.1:579309-622762 GCA_017654935.2 Phymorhynchus buccinoides
TATTCATAACTAATGTCACATACATATCTTCTAAGCATTCATCAACCAGCTAAAAACAACCAAAAAAAACACGTTATTATCGAGACATTAATTAATAGCTCGTGTTCACGCCCCACTCTATCTATCTGTCTGTACTGTCTGCTGCCATATCTACCCGTCCGTCCAGTTTCATCACATCTATATATCGGTTTTTGTCTGTCTGAATGTCTGTCCAGCATACCATTTATATCTATAATCTGTCTATAGATGGGCGTAAAAAATGATTTGAGAAATAACAAACTCTACGACACTAATATCCCAAAACCTGTCCATTCTGCGATCAAATAGAACACGAGTGTGCGCTTCTTGATTTATTGCACTACCTATAAAGAGCTATAAGAGACAAGTATATTTTCGAACATAATAAATTTAGAAACATTTATCCCATGAATTTTAAAAAGCCTGGTATTTGGATAACATGTAGTGCTAGTGAAAGAATCATTCACTTTCGTTCTGTTTTATTTGTGTACATTATGTGTGTATGCGCACCTCAAAGTTATAGCCGGAGGTCTGGAATTAAAAATATGTTGAGTTTGAGTATCTTATCTTCTATAACTGCTACTTCGTAGTAGCTCCTATACTACGCTGTTGTTGCGATCAGTGCTGTTTTTTTTATACAATGGAAGATGATTACGAATTGCAAGTAAAAGAATGCAACGTAAAAAAGCAAACAGGCCATTGTTTGGCGATGCTCACGGTAGTGTTGTTAACTGACAGTCTAAAAAACATTACAGTTAAAAATTAATGCGATTTACGATATCAGGAATTCAAATCCATTTTGTATTTAATGGCACTGTAAAACAAACAAAAAACTATTAAGAAATGAGCGCTGATGCAATTTTAAAAATTACGGTGTTTTTTACAAAAATATATCTTCAATACATCAAACTAGGCGGCCTTTGAAAGGGAGTGTGTAGCCAAGATGACGATTGCAGAAAACGCTATTTGCGACCATTTCCACCAATGCAGTAAGTGGTTATTACAGAGAGAAGAGAGAGAGAGGGGCGGGAGGGGGGTAGAGATAAGGGAGAGAAGGATATAGAAAAGAAGGAAGGCAGAAGAGTGATATATATCTAATGTTTGTGCAGACGTCGAATAAGTGGACGTTAATTTATTCCAAATCAAACATCCGAGCGCAGCATTCGACTACACGACCTGACCTTTAACCGACGACTTTCATCTTCGAACTCGGTCTCTATATATCCTAAACTACCTATCTGATGCAAACCGCTGGCAGTCTAGGTCCCTCATTAAACGCTGAAATACAGCCACATGGTCAGGAAACAAACCAAACCCTTTTTGAACAACTTGTCCAACGTCCAAACAAACCTGTGAGGAAGGAAAAGGAACATCTTGTTCAATTGTCTGCCCAATGCCCCTTTTCCCATGTTTTCCAGCGCGAGGAGAGAATTGGAAGTTTGTAATTTTAAGAGAATTCTGTACCTGACTATATTTCTATTAATTTTATCTGACAATGTTCGCACGCTAACGTTTGAACGGAGGGAACTAGGACGCTCATATTTTGCATGCAGAAGGTACTAAACCATAATTATCTCCGTCAAGTTCGAAAATGCGACATAGGTAAAAGGTCAAGGTCACTGGCCGGCCGAAAATGCCTGTCAAGCAACCCTGGCTCAATAGAATTTGAACGAGGGAGGACCTAGACTCTCCACCATTTTGCCATACACTACAGATATTTATACTTACAACATCTAGCCTGGTTCGAAAATGGAGGTCATTGCTCAAAGCTCAAGAGTAAATAGAGCCGAAACACTGCTGGGCCACCCTAGGTATATATAACCTCTCTCCTCTCTCTCTCTATCGCTCTCTCTCCTACCCTTATCTAATTATAATACGCGTTGCCGACAAGGAATTTTTTAATCTCTATTTTCTCCTAAGACGCGTGTATTTTTGCCTTCAACTGTGAAATATGGGGCACGGCGTGTAGGTGATACCAGTTCTTCCAATGGAAATTCGCCAAGTCGTCGTTTAAGCCGAGGATTTCACATAAAAGTGCTTAACGGGGGAGGTGATTTGAAAGAAAGACAGTTCACGGCAGTGGAATGGCCCGTGACGTCTAGCAAATGTGTCGTCTCTGCTAAAAACGGGCTCATGTGAATTGACATCGAAACCGAGCAAGCAATGATTAAGTGTCGTGCTGTCTACTACAGTTGTGTGGTCGTGGTTTTTTCCATTTATTTTTCAAAGTGACAAAACTAAGTCGGTTCTTGTGCTGAGGCTTACAAGCTTCATGAAGCTGCGTTCAGGTGTCCGACTGACTTGACTTGCTTTCCCTTCTTCCTCCTTATAATATTTTTTTTACATCGACTGTCGTTAGAAGCCTGATAGGTCCAATGGGTAAAGCGGCGCAATCAGTAGATCGAGGCAGCATTTTTCTATACACGTCCGTGGTCGCTAGGTTCGAGTCTGACCTAGCACAAATTTTGTTTTTCGGGAGAGGGGCATTATTTTTTTAAAGGAGAGGGGGAGTGGGCGGAAGGGCTGGGCAACACCACATATTTTTGGGTCTCTTTTCTCATTATTTATATCTAACCGTTCTTCTTCTCTCTTCTTCGATCGTCAGACCGGTTCCTATCAATTATGAACGCAGATGGGCTCATGCGGCCGTGCGGAGCACGGGTTTATCTAGTGAAAATTTAATAAAACAGTACGTTACCAGCCATGCGGCGAATCAAGCACCTTTTTTTGCAGCGTAAATGGCGCCGCGCGGCTGGTGATCTATCGTCTTAACGCGTCATCTATCTCTTTCAGTGGATCCGCAAGCAGGGCCCCTGCAGGAATCCACAGCCATTAAGTTGTGTCTAAGTGCAGTAACTGCATGGTGGCGTTCTGTCAATGTAACAGCGCGTCAACAACGACAGCAAAAAACTCCCAAAAAAAAAAACAAAACTGACAAATGTGGTGGGTGGGCCACTTCTCCATATCTGTGTTTGTCTCACACACCCCATCTCTCTTCTGTGCCTCTCTCCCTAGGTCTCTGTAGTGTTACATTTTGTTTGTCCTGTTTTATCTGTCTGTCTGGTGGGTTTTTTTCTCTCATTCCCTCTCCTTTTCATCCCTTACCTCCTCCATCCCTCTCTCTGTCTCTCTCTCTCTCCCTCCCCCCCCTCACCCCGCGCCCTCCCCGTTCACATTGTAACGTTAGGGCGTACAGTCGGCATTGTACCATTCAGGTCGGCCCCAAACTGGCCAGCCAGTAACTGCCCTCCAGTGATGCGATGGTATCTGTATGGTGCTCTGTGCTGCTTCAAAAGACAAATTTTCTCGAAAATACCTACAGCTCTTTCAAAAAAATGTTTTGCCGTGTGCACGATCATGATCAGCAACGGTTAGAGTTTGTCGCATAGTTTTCTGTCCTGTCACCAGGATATCTCCCCGACCCGCTTGACATAATTCGCTTTCAATGTTGTGGTGTTGTGTTTCACGCATGAGAGGAAGGCATCCGCGCTTAAAATATTGCTTTCGTGACCTTGACCTTTACGTATGACCTTGAAAACCTAAAAAATGTACAAGTCCATACGTAACAAAAGCGAATGGAAGAGGGTTCTTGTTAGAGGATGACGTAGTCTCTGCAGTCTGACCCAGTTTCATATTGTAATTTGTTGCACTGTTTTAGACGCCAAAGACAAGGTAGTGGGTGGTGGATGCGTTGCTCAGCCAGGCATTAACGAGACATCGTGCACCTCTGCCGGGGCAACGTGTAATGCACAGGGGAAGTGTGAGTGCAGTGCCCAGTACCTCCTGGATCCACCCACCCTGGAATGCCGTGAGTAGCCCACAGAACCACATTGCCTTCCTTGATCAGCATCATTGTTGATCATCATCATTGTTGATCAGCATCATTGTTGATCATCATCATTGTTGCGAGTTTACATTCGCGTAGGAAATCACACCTTCTTCAGAGTCTCCATCCTTATACATTAGCATCATAAGTACGATCATTACAGCACTAGCAGTCATCACCTACAGCTGTAAGGACAGTTATCAAGCATCTTTCTCCTGCTTTGCAGCGCTTCACCACTGAGTCAGACAATATATTATAACCGAAAGGCAAATTAAAGCAGAACAAGTTTTATTTCCCTCACTGTCCAATGTAATATATCATTTGATTGAAACAGAAGGACAGGGAAACGGAGTTGAATTGTTCAACTGCACTGGCCAGCATGCTTGTCATCATTAGGATACCAATTAATGTTTCCTCTTTAGCCAATATAATTCTAGGTTCAGTCTACTCTCCATTCTCCACTGGATATGAACCTTGAACTGTGCTAGAGTTTTAGTTTAGACTTAGAATGTTGTTACTCGGTAAGCTTGATCTGGTTTTAAACCACGTCAACATATTGTTAACGAAGTGTTTTAACTTGACTTGGACTGTTTTCACTTTGTGATTTTATCCATTTATAACATACGTAGTAAGATTTAACGTGTTGAAAGCACTGATATGGCCTTAGTTGTCGACGGGGCTAACATTTTGATCTTAATCTCCATTCTCCGTCATTTTCCGTTCTCTCCATTTTCATTGTGTTGCTCTCTCACACTATTACCTACTACCGTTATCACTTCTGTTTGTGTCGCTCGTGCTGCCTACTGTGCTCCAGTTACAGGTATCCTCCTGTGTAATAAGTCTCAGTCACTGTCAGCACCCTTGTGTGCCAGATCCCTATCGTTAATAATTATACAGGAAATGACAGAGGTTTAAAGCCACAGCGTGCGTATATGAACGATGTTCACCAGCTGTGCGGCCTCATTTCTCATTTGCCTCGCTGCTGGAAGTAGCAGCCTATTAACTTTTTCTGTTTTCCCTGTCATGGGAGGCAGCATGTTTCTGACCCAAGACCCGAACCCTTGGATCGGCTGTTATGCCTTTAAGTGCTAAATCTACATGGAAAGAACAGAGAAATTGAAGGTGGCTGTGTAAATTCACATTTTTGCTTAGAAATCGGTATAGGTACTAAAGCGCACAATAAATGGGAAGTAGCATAGTATGACGTCATGGGTTACTGAGCATGCTCAATAAATGGGAAGTAGCATAGTATGACGTCATGGGTTACTGAGCATGCTCAATAAATGGGAAGTAGCATAGTATGACGTCAATGGTTACTGAGCATGCGCAATAAATGGGAAGTAGCATAGTATGACGTCATTGGTTACTGAGCATGCGCAATAAATGGGAAGTAGCATAGTATGACGTCAATGGTTACTGAGCATGCCCAATAAATGGGAAGTAGCATAGTATGACGTCATGGGTTACTGAGCATGCTCAATAAATGGGAAGTAGCATAGTATGACGTCATGGGTTACTGAGCATGCTCAATACATGGGAAGTAGCATAGTATGACGTCATTGGTTACTGAGCATGCTCAATAAATGGGAAGTAGCATAGTATGACGTCAATGGTTACTGAGCATGCTCAATAAATGGGAAGTAGCATAGTATGACGTCAATGGTTACTGAGCATGCGCAATACATGGGAAGTAGCATAGTATGACGTCATTGGTTACTGAGCATGCGCAATAAATGGGAAGTAGCATAGTATGACGTCATGGGTTACTGAGCATGCGCAATACATGGGAAGTAGCATAGTATGACGTCAATGGTTACTGAGCATGTGCAATAAGGAAACCGGGTGTATTGTTACGGGGAATAATTTTTTCGCAACACTGGAACATGACATTTCTTTTTGTTCTCCTCGCTATTGCTCGATAGTTTCCTCCAGCTACTTTTCGACATTAGTTCAGAATGAAAAAGCATCAGGGCAAACCTCAGTGATGTATATTATAATATCTCCTTCCCCCAAACACGGAGTGTGGCTGCCCACGTAGCGGAGTGGCAGGTTAATACAAAAAAACGGTTATAACAGCGTACTGTTCTCATCGTCCCTAGCTGGTGGATTTGTGCCATAGCGTTCAAGTTGCTTCGGCTTTTTGGGATGATCCCTGGTGTCTTTTAGGCAAGTTACGTCAACGACAACAACAACATACTATTTCCTTGAATCGGTCCCCCCGCCTGGCGGTTTCTGCTCCACGAATGTAACGGTCCCACGCTGCATTACAGGAGCCTTCTGCAGTCGGAGCTCCGTGTGTGGTAAGTAGGGCTGCTACACACAGGGACATTGTAGCTTGTACATTTCTAAATCCGATAGGACAGAGCTTGGTTTAAACAAATCTTTATTCATTCACTGAAAACATGGTCAAACAGAAAGACAATTAGAGCAACAACAAGCTCGAAGCTTATACCGTGCTCCTTAACCCTTTCACCGCCAGCCATATTTCAGCCTAAAATGTCCATTAAGTTTACCTGGGTAGAGAACAAAATCCATCTGCAGTATTGGGGGTTCTTCTGTGACATATATAAAATAAGGTCTAACCTTACTTCCCAAAACTAAGACAATAAGGTCTTTGGATAATAGGACCCTCATTTGTTGCCTTTTAGTGACATGGGTGTTAAATCATTGTGGTGCTAAAATGCGACTTTGGCGTTGAAAGGGTTAAATTAACGTCATAATTGCACAATTGATTGAACAGATGGAGACTGAGTTTAAACCAATATAAACTGTGAATACAAACAAGAGTTTTAAGTGTGAACAAAACAAAAGTAATAATAATAATAATAAGTAATAATAATAATAATAATAATAAAGCAGCTTATGGAATAATACAAAAAAATAAGAAGAAAAAAAAAGAAAAAAAAAAAAAAAAATAACGAAAATACAAAGCACTTATCTCAGTGCAGAACAACATACAACAATACCACACTCAGAAGAAATTAATAAAAATGCAAATAGAGCAGCATTAGTGTGCTCCTAGTTAATAAAGACCAATAAATAATGGATACTATTGAACGAGAACAGATTAAAGAATGGAGCGTCCTAAAAAAACATGGACAAGAAAGTCAAGAATGGCTGGGAAATACCATTAATAACACAAGATGCACAACTGCAACAGCAGCAGAGCAAGCAGAATCCAATAAACTGTACATCACCGTCAAAAATATACAATACAATTCGCTTTGGCTAGCACACACGCACACACACACACAGAGAGTGCATGTATGGCATGCAAATGATCTGAATCTACCCCAATTTCATCCCTACCTTCACACCCTCCATTCTCCTCTGCCCCCCCCCCCCCCCCCCAACCCCCCCCCCCCCCCCCCCCCCAACCCCCTCCCCACAACCACCAATCCCATCAGGACAGAGCTTCATTCTTTTCTCTGAGCTGGTAGGTCATAGAGTAAAGAAAAATGATAAGCTCTTCTATTTAACAGAATAATGGGCTAAATTGCTGTTGTGATAAAACGAATTTTAAAACAGTTTCACTCAGCTAAAGTATAGGCTCACCTGGGAGCTTTCGGGGGCGTCGCGCTCTCTTCTATTCGTCAGCGTCGTCTGGCGGAGAGGCCACTGGCGGTTCAGTGCACAAGGCTGCACCCACGGCGCATGAATGAACCAGGGAAGAATAAGCCGCGGATTGTTGTTGTCGGTGTTGTTTTACATCCGATGTTTAAATTTAAAAAACTGAACTAACTTTATTTAGTCTTTAAATTGACCGGTGTATTAGCGATGAAAGAACACTTGGCTTGTCATAGCCATCTCTCACTACGTGTTGACTGTCCACTGTTGTTCAGGGAGGAACTTTATTTAGTCTTTAAATTGACCGGTGTATTAGCGATGAAAGAACACTTGGCTTGTCATAGCCATCTCTCACTACGTGTTGACTGTCCACTGCTGTTCAGGGAGGAACTTTATTTAGTCTTTAAATTGACCGGTGTATTAGCGATGAAAGAACACTTGGCTTGTCATAGCCATCTCTCACTACGTGTTGACTGTCCACTGCTGTTCAGGGAGGAACTTTATTTAGTCTTTAAATTGACCGGTGTATTAGCGATGAAAGAACACTTGGCTTGTCATAGCCATCTCTCACTACGTGTTGACTGTCCACTGTTGTTCAGGGAGGAACTTTATTTAGTCTTTAAATTGACCGGTGTATTAGCGATGAAAGAACACTTGGCTTGTCATAGCCATCTCTCACTACGTGTTGACTGTCCACTGCTGTTCAGGGAGGAACTTTATTTAGTCTTTAAATTGACCGGTGTATTAGCGATGAAAGAACACTTGGCTTGTCATAGCCATCTCTCACTACGTGTTGACTGTCCACTGCTGTTCAGGGAGGAACTTTATTTAGTCTTTAAATTGACCGGTGTATTAGCGATGAAAGAACACTTGGCTTGTCATAGCCATCTCTCACTACGTGTTGACTGTCCACTGTTGTTCAGGGAGGAACTTTATTTAGTCTTTAAATTGACCGGTGTATTAGCGATGAAAGAACACTTGGCTTGTCATAGCCATCTCTCACTACGTGTTGACTGTCCACTGCTGTTCAGGGAGGAACTTTTAGGTTCAGGAGTTTCTTCATGCCAACTTTACATGACACTTTTTTTTTTTATAAACAACAGTGAACACTAATGTTAGGCCTATAGTATGTAAGAAAAACGGTTATATTCAGGATCCCGTGTCAGATTTTCACTCAAGAGCATTTTTATTTATGTTTGCGATTTAAAAAAAAGTGTATTATTTAAGAACATTTTCTACTAAAGAAGTTGCATGTACTTACTGTTCAATTTTTTTATAATTTTTACCAAAATATCTGATGGAAGAAATATATTAAAAATACTACGAAGAACATACAGCCAAAATATTTTAAAGAAGAAATGCTTGGTTGTAGTTTTATATAAGCTTTCTAGATGCTATCATTTTGTCCTATATTGTTTGGATAAGAGTGTCTCAATTAAATCCAAATCCAAATCTACATCATCTTTATTGTCTCGTAACAGAGAAATTGCAGCCAGGTGCACATAAGAAAAACCCACAGTAAACACATTTATCAACAACAAAGAATATGAACTAATAACTAATAAACTTTTGTTAAGGTGATATTAAAGGCGGGAATCTGACCTTGGCGTATACTTCCTTATTGGTACGTTTTATGGTTTGATTTCAGAGTTAGAAGCAAAGGAATCTTGTGAAGGAGACAGATATGTCTGGTGCAGACGTGATACTGTCTGCGATACGGACATCATTTGCCGTAAGTGAAACTGGTGGCAGCTAGCATCTGGTGACATGCTTACTCTTATCAGCTTGTGAATAGCTGTAGGTGAATTATAGTTTCTCGCTGCTATTCACGAGATCTACTGCTCAAATTTTGCTAAGAATAGTATCTTAAACATGCAAAATGATCAAAGATAATCACAAAACAAATGTCTTTAAAATATTTAGTTGAATTAAACCGCAGTATCTTCACATTTTGATCAAAACTGAGGTCAGAGAATGATTTGATTTGCTAAAATCGCGACAAGTTTTTTTTATACCCCTTGGAAATGTATAAAACAATAGAATTATGAAGCACTTTTTTATTTTCGGATTTTTAAATACTTTTTGTGGCAAGAGAAGTCTTTGTTAAGCATGTGTGAGACCCCCTCACTGCAAATCCAGCTTGGAAACGCCATTTCGTGTTCTGAAGGAGCTTTTGAAGCTCCTGCTGATCCAGGGTGTTCCACTCCTCTAACAGGCACAGTTCCAGGTCCTGTAGACTTCTGAGCTGCTGTGAACGGCTTTTAACAGCTGCCTGGAGCATGTTTCAACATTGTTCTATCAGACTGAGGTCTCTGGAACGGGAAACCTACTTCATATGGACGATGGTCTCTTGATGCTGGTACATGTAAACAATCCTTACTCGATGAAAAGGTGCATTACCATCAATGAAGATGAGGTCATCTCTGGATCGTACCAGCGCGCAAGGGACCTCGAGAAACTCATCCCTGTGGTAAACAGCTATCAGAGATTCCTTTTGGGGTAGTTGTGACACTATTTTCCCGATCATGCTGATACAGGCCCTGACCATCAAAGACCCACCCTCAAACCTGTCATGCACTGTTACTAACGCTTCCTGGCCTAGTAATGCTCTCCTGAGAACCTCCCCACCATTGCAAGACCATCAGTAACATTAAAACATGTCCTGAATTCGTTGGTGAAAATAATTCATGTCCAGTCATACAATGTCCAGATGACGTGGTTCTGGGCTCGCTGAAGACAGCATCGTTGGTGAAGAGAATTCATGTCCAGTCATCACAATGTCCAGATGACGTGGTTCTGGGCTCGCTGACAACAGCGTTGTTTATGAGCAGGAGGCCAACAACGCGTGTAGGTAGTGAAGGCAGCATCATGACGTCCGTTCCTCACAGTTTGCGTGGAAATGTTCCGCCCTGAGGCATTCTGCAAAGCAAAATGTTACCGGAGAGCGTGTGTGAAACGGGTTGGGCAAGCTTGAAGAAAAAAAACCCGGTCAACAGGCCATTTTTATCAGCTGTTGCCCAATTTCTGCCACCTTCACGAAGTCTATCAGCAGTACCTAGCTCATAGTAGCGAGTCCAAGCTCTGGAGGCAACGGATTGCGATAGTCCAAGCACTAATGACACAATGAGTTTGGGTACGGTTGTTCTACAGCATGTCAACACAAAAAGACAACTGTTTATATGTCAAATGACGTCCTAGTGTCTCACTTCTGCCATGAAACTTTGCCACTTTGTTTTTATTGACAATCTATGCATACTTCTATGCATATTAGCCAATAGCCTTAGTAGGACCTACCACAGACCTTTATTAAATACACGTATCACGAAAATCTTGTCTTGTCTCAGACTAAAACCTGTGAACTAGACCCTCTACCTTCATCTCTCTTCTCCCAGTGTCTTGATGATCTCCTTCCTTACTTTACATCCATCATCAATGAATCTCTATGTTCAGGCCGCTTTCCAACTCATTTCAAATCTGCAGTTGTCAAACCTCTCTTAAAGAAGCCTAGTCTCGATCCTGAAAATCTAAAGAACTATCGGCCTGTCTCTAATCTTTCATTCCTCTCTAAGCTTACGGAAAAGGTGGTTCTTAAACAGCTGTCTGACCATCTTCAGGTAAACGATCTTTTCTATCCAAACCAGTCTGCTTATCGAGCAGGTCACAGTACTGAGACAGCCCTCTTAAAGATAACGAACGACCTGCTCACTGCCTTGGATGAAAACAAGGTTTCTCTTCTCTCTCTCCTTGATCTTTCTGCAGCGCTTGACACTATCGACCACTCCATCCTCATTTCTAGACTTCACACCTCCTTTGGTCTATCTGGGGCTGTTCTTTCCTGGTTTTCTTCCTACCTCTCTGATCGCACACAGACAGTTGTTGTCAATGGTGCTTCATCTCTTCCAAAAGGTCTTCAGTTCGGTGTGCCCCAAGGTTTCAGTCTTAGGCCCTATCCCTTTTGTTCTTTATACCCAACCTCTCTCCGCCATCATCAACCAGCATTCTATTCTACATCATAGCTTTTCTGATGACAATCAACTGTACATTTCTGCCCACCTGAGTCAATTAGATCAAATGATTTCTTCTTCTAAGTTGTGCATCTCTGCTGTTAAAACATAGATGTTTTACAACAAACTGCAACTAAATGCTGAAAAGACAGAGATGATTCTTGTAGCCTCTAACCACACAATTAAAACTCAGGTTCTCCCAGGTTCGGTCGACATTGATGGCACTGAGATCAAGCTATCGGCATCCGTCCGCAATCTAGGTGTTACTTTGGACCAAACCCTTTCTTTCAAACAGCATGTTTCCAATGTTTGCAAGGCTTGCTATCTAGAACTTCGAAGAATTAGTTCCATCCGCCGTTTCCTCTCTCAAGATGCCCTGAAGACTCTAGTATGTGCTTTTGTCCTGTCTCGCCTTCACTGCTGTAACTCACTTCTTGCTGGCTGTCCATCAATTCTCATCTCTAAGCTCCAACGGGTCCAGAATAATGCTGCTCGTCTCATTTCTCGCTCCCCTAGGTACGATCACATCACTCCGGTTCTTCGTTCCCTACATTGGCTCCCAGTTCAATCACGTATTGACTACAAAATTCTCCTCCTTGCCTTCAAGTCACTGAATGATCAAGCTCCCGTGTATCTCTCTGATCTTCTTCATCTCTATGTCCCAGCTCTCCAACTACGTTCGTCGTCTGATTCTCGTCTCCTTTCCATTCCCTCCATCCGTCTCAAATCTGCTGGCCAACGTTCTTTTTCCTGTCAAGCACCATCTCTTTGGAATTCTCTGCCTTCTCCTCTCCGACACTCCAACTCAGTCTCCTCATTCAAAACCTCTCTTAAAACCCATCTTTTTCCTGTTGCGCCCATATTATTTGATCAGTTGTCTATCGTTCTGTGCACGTGAGGGAAGATTGAATAAGAGGTTTGTGCTGTGCTTTGTGGTGCGTGTGTGTGTGTGTGAGCATGAATGTGTGTGCATACATGTGTGCTTGTGTGTATTTTGGTTTTGTGGGTTGTGTGTGCACGCATGTGTGTGTCTGTGTTGTGTTGCGTCTGTCTGCGTGCGTACGTTTTTGTGTGAGGGTGTTTGTGTATGTGTGTTGGTGTATGTGGTCAGTCCATGCGGCTCGGTTGCTGTGGCTTACTGAATGGGGTATGAACGAGTTGGCGTCGATAAATGTGTGTGTTTTTGTGTGTGTGTGTGTGTGTGTGTGTGTGTGTTAGAGAGAGAGAGTTGCTTTGTATATGCGCTGTTGTTGGTTGGTGTCACTCTTGAATGCTGTTTTTGTTGTTTGTTGATGAATCATTGATTGTAAAGCGCTTTGGGCTCATCTGAGGTAAAGCGCTATATAAAACTGTACAATTATTATTATTATTAATGTTTTTTTTGGACATTGCATGACTGACACTTACACTGAGGCAGGATTATTCAAGTAAAAGGGAAAAGACAATCATACTAGAATATTGACGATTGCCATTTATCTGTTTCTGGAAGGTGTGACATCACCACTCCAATCAACGATCAATTATTTTAATGATATAAACTATGGTAGAAATAAGTACAACGGCTACATAACCCCAAAAAACTAAGCACTTGTGCTAGTCTAGAGGTAAAAAAAAGAGCAGTAAATGTCTGTGCTGCCCCTGCACTCCGCCGGGGGCCGCGCCCCCTTGCAGGATTTTTTATAATTTCCAGGAGCACCTATGTATATGTGTGTGTGTGTGTGTGTGTGTGTGTGTGTGTGTGTGTGTGCGTGCGTGTGCGCACGCATGCACGTATGGGAGTGAAGAAGAGAATCTGATGCTCCCAAATTTTCATCTTCCCTCTTTAAAAATTGAAAGAGGGGGTGAAAATACCCCTTAAAACAATTAAAAAAGGGAGGTAGCGTACCCCTTGAGCGGAACAAATCAGGAACCCTGCAGTTGAAAGTCGATAAGAGCAAGGAGAAATCCAGCTGCCTGGTATGGAAAAATTAATAGCTAGGTTTTCCCAAGTGCTGCCCACACACCCTCCTCACCCTTTGCCCCCCCCCCCCAAAAAAAAAAAAGGGTAGGCGCTGCACTTGCGGCGATGCGCTCTCCGGGGGAGAGCAGCCCGAATTTCACAGAGAAGTCTTTGTGACTAGAAAATACCAAATACAAAAAAAAACCCAAAAAAAAACTAGTCAGATTAGATGCTAAGGACTTCAACATTTTTTTCATATTGCTAGCATTTGAGTGCATTTCTATGGGAAACGAGTGACAAGTAACAACGTGTACTGAATTCAGTTTTAAGAAATAATTCATGGCAAGGATGGTAAAAAATAACAATAACCACCACCACCACCATCTTAAAAATTAGCTTTTTTCATACACCCGTGTGGATGGAAACACAAAAGACACAGAAATGAAACAAAAGTCAGTTTAGAAAACAACAACAAAGCACGTTGTTATATTGATTGCATTTATAATCATTTCATCACAGTATTATCCTTGTTTTTTTGGTTTTTGTTAACAGGTTTGAAGATTCACAAAAGCTGCCTGAACGTCACTGATGGTTGTACAAAGAACACTACCTGTGACACTGCGCAGAAAGCTTGCAGTCAGTGGGAAAGGAATTCTATATTGTTTTTATTTTTTCTCTCTCTCCTCCCACCCACCCTCCCCCCATCCCCCTCTCTCCTCTCCCTCTCTCTCTCTCTGTGGCACTCTTGGACATGTGTTGATTTGTTTGTATGTTGTCCTTTCCACCATTGTTGATGTGTACTGTGTGGGGTGAGGGTCATAAAGGCGAGCTTGGCACATTCTTTTTTAAGAATTGATGCTTTGCTTGTTCTCACTTTGGTTCTGACCCCCACGCACTGCTAGGTGAATGGTATCGTAATCAAAACTTTGTGTGGAGGGTAGTTAATTAGAAAAAGCAGAGTAATTACCATTTGTTTCAATTTATGTTATATAAAGCTTTATTACGTACGATCAGGTCATGATGTTGTAAGAAATGTTCATTTTGTAAATAATGTTACAGTCAAGTACTCTGTTATATTTTGTTATCATGTACCTTTACCCCCTTCATGAGGAGGCAAAGGCCTTAATGGGAATAAAAAAAAAACAATTGTCATTGTCATTGTCTTTGTCATTGTCATTGTCTCTCTCTCTGAGAGCAAGGCACTGACACGTGAGATGCCTGTTTCTGTTGGCACAGAGCGGCTTGTTGGACAATGGTGCAGAACGGACAAGGAATGCATGTCCGGAGCTTTCTGCAGCAAAGCTCGGAAGTGTCAATGCACAGAGGGCGTTAGTGTACAAGTAGAGAATAATATATGTGGTAACTCTCTCCCCCCTCTCTTCTCTCTCTCTCTCTCTTGGTTTTATCTTCACTCTCTCACTCTCTCTTGTGCATGTCTGTCTCTAAAATCCTATCTCCGCCCACCCCCCCCTCTCTCTCTCCCTCCCTCCCTCTCTCTCTCTCTCTCTCTACCTCTCTCTCTCTCTCTCTCTCTCTCTCTCCTCTGTATGTATGTATGTATGTTTCCCACGTGCATTCAATGAGGCTTTATACTGATAATTCTCTGTCCCTGTCTCTTGACCTGAAATGTTGAACGCCCCCCACTTAAGATTATCACCCTTGCCTGTCAGGAAAAACTAGTAGTATATAGCCAACAGGAAAATTTGGGATCTGCTCCTGACTCGTGCACCAGGGGGCATCGGCAGTTCGGGCCTAAAAAATGATGGCCCTTTCGTGTCGGCAAGGAGGGGTATGACGCCTCATTAAGGAAGATGTACGTTGGCAATTGCAGTTTTGTGCCGTGTGTATGTGTCAAGTAATTTATTGGGATTAAAGGAGAAATAAACCCTGTTTGGGCTGACAAATCGTTTTAAATTGGGTTATCTGTATTAAACAGCTTTTTATTAAGTATTTATTTGAAAGAAATTGCCTTTCTGAACCGCCTTGGCTATAGTATTTTTTTATTTAAACAGTCCCCTGAGTCGAAAACGACTTGTGATTTTTTACTTTCAAGCGGGAGGTTTGCGGCAGTCGTATATCGCGTACGAGATGAAAGCGTGAAAAAAAACGAGACCAAAATTGAGTCATTAAGGGCTTCGCACACTAGCATCAGGAGTCAATTGGTTCTCAGAGCAACACCTTGATGCGTTGACGCCTGCATCACAGCACACATTGTAGGGAGGCAGTGGTGTTCTCACCACACGAATCTTGTCGCTTCGAACTTCCTTGTCGCGCGAAAGCAAGGAAAGATTACTCTAGCGCCAAACCTCCTCTTAGAAACAACAGTAATTTTTTTTCTTCAATCTGAGTTATGGTCCTTCCGTCCGTTGTGATTGGATAGTTTTTCACGATCTCTGCGATCTTGAGCATCCAAATTAAAGCCGGTTCTATTCTCGAGCAACAAAAAATCGCGTAGATACGCATCAAAAAATCCTGCTGCGCAGCGAATCTCTCACACGCGTATTCAAAACAACACGTCACAGCAGTGAATGGCAGTATAATTATAGTGGAAGACCGAATGGCAGAATTGAGCATTTTCATGCAACAAGCATAACATCTGGCATGATGGTATCTTATGGTGTGTCTATCAATTCCTAACATAGAGACATTTGCAAATCAGCCTTTAACCCTTTCAGTGCCAAGGGTATTTGGGGGGCACAAAAATACATTTGAAAAAAATCTAGTGGTATGCATTTTCATGAAATTTTGCATGCTAAGTTCTTATGGCATGTTTGTCTATTTATGACAGAGGGACATTTTATATTTAGCATTTAACCCTTCAGTGCCAAGAACCTTTTGATCACGGGCAGTTCTAATTTTTAAAAAAATTCTAGTGTTATGTATTTTCATGTAATAAGCATGAAATTGGATTGATTGTTTCTTATGGTATGTATATCAATCTCTGATGTAGGGACATTTGCAATTCAGGCATTAACCACTTCAGTGCCAAGGCACATTTTGTATTTATTTTATTGTTTTGTTTATAGTGGTGGGCATTTTCATGTAGCAAGCATAAAATTTGGCATGGTGGTTTCTTGCGGTGCGTTTATTCATTTATGACAGAGGGATATCTTCAATTCAGCCTTCAACCATTTTGGTGCCAAAGGCATTTTGATATCGGAATTTTAACAAAAAATTCTAGAATTAATCATTTTTATATAAAAAGCATGAAATTTGACATGATAAATTTTTTTTTTTACGGTGTCTTCGTTAAATTCTGACATAGGAACATTTCCAATTCAGCCTTTAACATTTTCAATGCTAAGGACATTTGATCACAAACAATAATAAATAAATAACATTCTGAATTGGGACTCAGAATAAGCGGTGTGTATGGCCTCAGAAGATGGAAACAGCAAAATTGTTAAAGAAAACCAATCAATAAATACATTTTCTAGTGGCATGCATTTTCAAGAAACAAGTATAAAAATTAGCATGATATTTTCTTATAGTGTGTTTTATCAATTTCTGATGTAGGGACATTTAACCCCTTCAGAATCAAGGGCATTTTGATCGATGACAGCACATATCTTTTTTAAATATCTAATGGGTATTTCTATGCAATAAGCATATAAATTTGGTCACACATGTGATAAATGTTTTGTATTATGGTGTGTTTATCAATTTATGACGTAGGGACATTTGCAATTCATCCTGTAACCCCTTCAGTGCCAAGGACCTTTTAATCGTAAACAGTTATTTATTTAAACAAAATTATATTGTTGGTTACTTTCATGTAACAAGCATGAAAATTAACATGGTGGTTTCTTATGGTGTGTCTATCCATTTCTGATGTAGAGATATGTTCAATTCAGCCTTTAACCCCTTCAGTGTCAACAGCAATTTGATTGCGGAACTTCATTAGGGGAAGACAGGGTAAAAAGCCCAAGGGGCAGGTAAGAAGCCCATGCCAAAATGATCTAATGAAATAAAGAAAATGTAAGTCAAAATTTGCCCATGAGAAGAATGCTAAACATTAACACTTGTCTCATGGGCAAAATGTGATTGAAATCTTGGATCGAGCCACGCTTCATGAGATAATTGACATGGTCGTTCTTACTTGCCCATGGGCTTTTTTACCCAGTCTTACCCTATATATGTCCTGCACTGACGGGTTAAGAAGCGTGGATTTTGTAACCAAGAGGTAGCTCCTGGTGGCTCACATCTGTTTTCAATCACTTAACACTAACACAATCTTCCACAATATTCTGTTGAGTAGACTTCAATCGCAAGATATTAGCATTTCCGAGTACATCCATCCCCCTACACTTACACATACACATACACATACACACATTCACACACACACCACACACAAAACAAAACCACACACACACACACACACCCAACACACACACACACACACATAAACACACTTGTGAACATTCGCGCACACACAACACACGACCCATACACAAACCACATACTATCACACATCTCTCTCTTTCTCTTCTATCTCTCCTCCTCTCTCTCTTTTTCCCTTCTTCTCTTCTCTCATGTCTCTCTCTCTTATGCTCTCCACCTCACAAACACACACACACACACATATACAGACTCACCCACAGACACATACATAGATCTTCACAGAGACAAAAACACACATACACACACACACACACACACACACACACACACACACACACAACACACAAATACACACAAACAAACACGTCACACGCACGCACACGCACACGCACACGCACACGCACACACACACAACCCACACACACACTCATTTGTTTTCTACCACAATAATTACTCGGTTGTTTTATTCCTTTTCAATTATGTGGTAAGATTTAACGTGGTGACAGCCCTGACTTGGCCTTAGTTGTCGACGGGGCTATAATTTTAATTTTAATCTTAATCTTAATCGGAATCTGTACACTATGCAAAAGTCTGATAGGGACAGAATAGATCTAGATGTTCAATAAATCAAGAAAAGGGGCCAGAATGGTCAGATTGGTGACCGTGGGCGTTTTAACAGAAGAAGATGAAGAAGAGGGTACTGTATCTAGATTTTAATTCAATCCTTTGAAGTCAAGGCCTAATCTTTCAATGCCCCCATTCCACATTATACACAAGCACAATCACAATACACTTACTTACTCACCTAAGTAATAGATTGGAATAAAAACTGTGTAACATAATACAACTAATGACTTGATTAGGAACAATGATATAAAATAACAGTGCCGTATTTTACAAAAAATAAATGTAAAAGAAACATAATGTGTGTAACAAAATTTGTATGTTGAAGAAGCATTATCTCCGACTTCGTTTTTCAATTGGGGCCCTCTATTTTCGTCTGCTTAGTTACCAGTTCTACTAAAGCTTAAGTGGTAAAACTAAACGTTGTTACTTTCTAAATTAAGTAAAAAGGTATACTTAATTTAGAAAGTAACAACGTTTAGTTTCCCACTTAAGCTTTAGCATAACTTCGTAAACTTAAGCACAGGTCATGTCAGGTAGTTAGGACATTAGGCCTCACAGCCTCTTCACCCTACCAATTTTGAAATGTCAAGTAAATAACAATAAACTCATAAATTTTGATGTCCCTACGTCAGGAAATGTTAAATAGGCTCTCCTGTGTCTGTTCATACTATAACCTAATTTTGAACTTGTATGAGTTTGACCAAGTCGGCTGTTTTCATACCTTTCCGTCTACTACTGTATGTACTGCGTGCGCACGCTCGCCTAAGTGTAAATACAGACTATGAATAAGGCATTTTACTCTATGATAACGTTATGAATATTACGTGAACAGAAAATAGTTATTATAAAACAATACAAACCGCCACAAGTATGAGATATTCCCAGATAACGTTAACTTAATTTATACGTTATATAGATACACAAACTTTATTTGTTGATAACAATATCATCCCAAATTGCCATGTGATACAAAAAAACAAATAAAACGAACTAAATAAATGTATTATTGGAATGAAAATTACCTCCCCTGAAACAAGGTGTACATATTGTTTTTAACGTCCTAACTGTGCCTTTTAATATTGCATTTTAACTTAAAATTAACTTCCTGATTTTCTACTTTCACTTACACGTTCAATGACTCGCCTCTAGATGAGTCTGCCCATTAATTGATTAATTTTTAAATCTTCAAATCTTAGTGGAGAACATCTAGACTAGATCTAACTAATGGCTTCACCTGGTATTCTGTCTCTTGTAATTTGTGTTAAATAAAATATTGGTTACCGGGTCATTTTTACAGGCGAACAGTTTATTGGTGGGGAAACTAGTGAAATGTGTCATTCGTTTCAACTATTTGTTGTTTAGAACATCCAACTGAACTGAAGCACAATATCGAGGCTTTTTCTTTGATTGACCCCTAACGCGTTCTTTCGTTTTCGTCATTTCCTGCAAGACTATTTTTACATTGGAGCCTTGGGTGCCCAGGGGTGTCATAGCTGCCGGAAAGTTTAAGTTTTGCTACATTGACTTTATTAAAATATAAAGGCAATTCTAGAAAATCTTCATTTATTTATAGCAATTTTTGGTGTTCATCAATACAACACAATCAAAGTCCAGTGTATCTCAGCATGTTTGCGACATGCTTACCATAGGGTTTTCATCTCCTTTAAGAAAATGTATATAGCGCTTAACCTCTAAGCACTTTGCATTTTCACTAAAATGATTCGTATTCATAACAACATCTTACATGCATGCACAAACAAACCCCCACCCCATCCCTTATTCCTCACATTACATCTCTCTCTCTCTCTCTCACTCTTTCTCACACACACACACACACACACACAACACACACACACACACACACACATCCACACACACAAATATGTACATATTTAGCTAAAATAATTTCAGCCAAAAGTTTTTGAGGAAGCAGTATGTGGTTAGCCGCTTTCTTGTTTAATACCAAGTCTGCAAATAACTCACCCGCTGTGGCTCAGTTGGTTGAGTCGCTGGCTCGTAATCCATCAGGTTTGCCAGTGTGCGGGTTCGAATCCAGCACGGGTCGCAGTGGTGTGTCCTCGGGAAAGGCACTTTACCCCTATTTTCCTCACTCCACCCAGGAGTAAATGGGTACCTGACGTCAGTTGGGGAAAAAGTCCTTCGGATGAGACTTAAAAAACCGAGGTCCCGTGTGCGAACGCACGCACAAAGATCTTGCGCACACGTTAAAGCCCATTCCACTATTCGGTAGGATTAGGCCGTGTTGTGCCGGTGTAACACGCCAAAAAGACTCTACGCCAAAAACACTCTAGAGTCTTTTTCGCGTACACCAAAGTCTTTTTCGCGTGGACACACGCCTAAAATACTCTAGGCCAAAAGAACTCTAGAGTCTTTTTCGCGTACACCAGTCTTTTTAGCGTGGACACACGCTGAAAAGACTCTACGCCAAAAGGACTCTCTGTACGCGAAAAAGACTCTAGTAAGGGAAATAACCAGCATTTCCCTATTAAGAGTAACGGAACGTACGGTAGATGAACATCCTTTTCACTGTATTCTTGATGCTATCATTGTCCCCCCACCCCCTCTCCCCCTGCAGTCCCCCTCCACCCCCGCGTACTGTAGTCCACCCAGCTGTAAATGGGTACATGGCTCTCATCAGGGCTAATCGGCTATGGGACATCTTACCGTATTCCTCACTATATCCTTGTCACAGCGTATACCATATTATTTTGTCCAAAGAGATTTTAAGACAGTTGGATCTTCCAAAAGGATCCCAAAGGCCAATACATCTTTTTGACTTCACCACTGAGGCAATGGATATCTGACAAAACCTTGACACATAGGTATAGAGAGCTTATAATGCCATTATGACTACATGTGCACACACAAATACATACACACATGCAAGCGCGCTTGAACACACACAGCATAATGTGAACCCTTACATGTGTGTGCATGCGTTTGTGTGTGTTTTAGCATAGGTGTAATTTTATCACTAGCCGCGGACATAGTGAGTGAAGCTAGTACTGTTTTCAGCTTGGACTGTGGCTGTGTACCTGTGTATGCATATGTGTATGTACGTACCGCAGCGTCCGAATGGATAGACGAAGAAAGCTCAAGTTGTGACTGCTGATAGGTACCTCATGAGAAAGGCCAGCTTCAGTAATGAAGGTCATATGTCAAAGGTCAAGGTCAATAACGTTGACAGTTTGTCACGCTTAAACGAATGAATCTAGGATATTCAAACTGGGCATGCTGGTATGCATAGTACCAGCATCGAAGTATTCTTGTATAATAAAGGTCATAGGTCGAAGGTAAATTTAATGTTTTTGAGTTTATATGAAGTGAGAATCTTTCTGGCCTTTGCGAAATCCCAGAAATAAACCAAAACAATAACTTTCGTGTATCTGAATTAAAAATTGATTAAATATAAACTGCATCTGCTTTGCATAATGGAAAAAATTCTCTCTTGTTACCCAAATGAGAAATGACAAAATTTGTATGTGAACTGTACAGCAATTTTATAAAACGGAAGATTAAGAGAATAAAAAATTTTTTTAATAGCTTTTAAAGAATTCTCCATGTATTGTTTAATAATCCTATATGGATTCCAACTTTGCCTCTTCATCATAACCTCTAAAAGTTAAGCATTTAAAAGAATAGATTTTGTCATAAAGAAGAAAACAAAAGACTAGCGTACTTGCGTAAACTGACCCAGTCGCAACACACACTTGCACCCCTAACCCTAACGCTAACCCTAATCCTTAACCGTTCACCTGATTTTCCCAAATTCGAACTTGGACCGAGATTGTGACCCTAGTATCCACTTGTGCATTTTTTATTTTGATATCTCAAAGCGTTTCTCGAGTTATTGCTGTCCACAAACAGACAGACAAACAGACAGACAAAAAAAAAATAAACAGACAGACAGTGTTTTGTTTCGCCGAAACACACTGAAAATAACTGCATTTGATGCCGTATTTGGCAGGGGGATGGGGGGATGTTCATGGGGGGGGTGGGGGGGGGGGGAGACAATTGATTGTACATGTCACACCGAATACACCACGTGAAAAGAGACATGTTCATCTACGTTACGTTCCGTTACTCTTAATAGGGAAAATGCTGGTTATTTTCCTTACTAGAGTCTTTTTCGCGTACAGAGAGTCCTTTTGGCGTAGAGTCTTTTCAGCGTGTGTCCACGCTAAAAAGACTGGTGTACGCGAAAAAGACTCTAGAGTTCTTTTGGCGTAGAGTATTTTAGGCGTGTGTCCACGCCAAAAAGACTGGTGTACGCGAAAAAGACCTCTTGAGTGTTTTGGGCGTAGAGTCTTTTTGGCGTGTTACACAGGAAGGAAGAATGAGACGAATTCGCCAAAGAATGAATCCTGTGCGCCTAATTAGACAGTCTAAACAAAGACTTTGGACGTTGGGCGGGATAAAACATCCACAATAGTAAGAAGAAAACGACTCGTTTACATGTTTTCCCTGTTACTCTGTGCCAAAGTTCCACTCGTGCGAAGTTTAGTGGGGCGGTTCTTTATGCGGAGAAGCGGAGGCGCCATGTTGCGTACCCCAATGCTGCCTGTGATGCTGGCCCATAGTTAAACAATGCCGCTGCAAGGATGGCTTCACTGGAGACCCTGCCATTCTGAGATGTGGTGTAGCTGCGCATTGGTCGTCCACTGGGGTAGTTTTTTGAGAGAGAGGGCCGAGAAGAGAGAGAGAGAACGAGAGAGAGAGAGAGTGTGTGTGATAGTGTGAGAGTATGTGTGTGTGTGTATGTGTGTCGCTGTGTGTGTGTGTGTGAGAGAGACTTTCAGACTTCAGACACTTTATTTTTACAAGGATAAGAATTTAGGCTCGGGCTATTCTTCCAATCTGTCATTGATTCTAAGCATGCAGCATATAACTAATACTATAAACCGAACATTGAGAAACAGAAAAATCGTCAACAGAAACAGCAAAACAGTAGCAGAAATAGGACAGTAACATGGTAGGCAGAGCATCAACATCATTAATAAGAACAAGCAAAACAGAAAACCAACCGACCAAAAATAAACAAACAAAAACCAAGAAAAGTTGGTAAATGAAAAACACTACTTCCCGACACAATTTACTGTCTTCTGAGTGTACATTACCACTCTTACATAATACCTATTACGGCTACTTACTTACCATCGCCACCACACCACTAATACTTAGCTACCTACCACTGCTAATGTACAAAGATTGTAGTTCTATTGTAAACCCTCTTTGATTCATCCTACTGCTACTATTACTACTACTACTACTATTGCTAACTAATTACTACATACATGACAAACGGCTATACACCAATAACTGAATATTAATGAACAGAAAACACGTTCATATCAGCACAGAAACAACAAAACCATGGTAGCAGACGATACAACACAGGCGATATGGTAGGCACAGCGCCATCAACATCAGTAATAAGAAAAAGCAAAAGAGAAAACCAAAACGATCAAACAAACAAACATAAAAAATATTTAAAAAACAACAACACTATTTCCACCACACAATTTACGTCTTCGGCTACCATCATCACTCTTACTAACTATTACTGTTAACCACGATCATCGCCACACAACACACCACTACTACTACTACTACTACTACTACTACTACTACTACTACTACTACTACTAACTAATACTACGACTGTCACCACTTCTAATAACCGTTAGCATCATAACTCAAATGTCATTCAAATAAAAAAGCAAAATAATCAGAAAAGAACAATTACATAAGCAGATTAACATCAATCAAATTTTAAAGAAAAATCAGAAAAAAACAAAGTTACAGAAAACCAGCCTAAACCTACAAAGATTGTTCTTGTGAGGTGCATTGAATGATCATACAATTTTACTGAATGGAGTTAAGGAGATGCCCACGCAAGTTAGATTCAAAATTTGATACTGAATAACTTGCTTTTACAACTGAAGAAAGTGAACTCCAAATGTGTGTCCCTGAGAAAGAAAAAACTTGCTTTGAAAAGGTCAATTCGAGTGCGTGGAAGAACATAATTATCAGAACGATAACATGTAGAAGGAGTGAGGAGATTTTCTAGGTATTTGGGCGTCAGGTTAGTGTGAACTTTATACATTAAGACAGCTGTGTTGTACTGTAACTGATGTTCAAGCGGTAAAATTTCAAGCTTATGAAACTTATCTGAAATTGACAGAGACGGATCTGGTAGGATTAGGTCGATCGCTCTTCTGTGGAGCGATGCTATTTTTTAAAGGTGCTTTTTAGCAGCACAGGACCATACAATGGATGCATAGTTGATGTGCGAGAGACAGTGGCCATCGAAAAACATTTTGCGAGCGTCTAGGTCCAGATAGGTTGAAGTTGTTTGAGGAGGAATAGGTTGCGTGCTATTTGTTTTGCTGATGTTGTTTATATGTGATTGACAATTGAGTTTGTCATCAACTATAACACATAGAACTCGTTGTTCATGGACTTGTTCAATATTGTTGCTATCAATAGTTAGGTTAAGGGAATGCTGTGTTAGTTGATGCTTTTGGCGGGAGGTTACAACCATGCAATTTGTTTTCTTGGGATGAATTAACATAAAATTATCCTTGCACCATTTAGATACATCATGTAAGCCTGACTGAAGAGAGTTTGGGATGACAGTTACATCTTTTCTGAACTGGAATGAAGAGAGGAGTCGTCTGCGAAGATATCACATGAAACGTTTTGGTTGGATATAGACAATGGAAGATCATTAATGAAAATGCAGAAGAGTAATGGTCCGAGGACAGATCCCTGGGGTACACCACATTTCACTTTGCCTGTAGACGAGGATTCGCCATTACAAAACACGTATTGTGTTCTATTGTCTAAGTATGATGAAAAGAATGACAGGGAGTGTTGGTTTCTGAGATAGTGTGATAGTTTGTTGATAAGTATTGTGTGGTCGACAAGGTCAAAGGCTTTTCTTAGATCAAGAAAGACAGAACCAGTTAACCGATGCTTATTTATTGCCGAGAGCCAGGAATCACACAAACGGACAAGGGTTGTGTGGCAGGAATGATGATGTCGAAAACCAGACTGAAGGGGATGAAGGAGGTTAAAGTTTTCTAACTATTTTGAAAGGTAACCGTGGACGTGCTTTTCTAGAGATTTTGATAGCACTGTCAGAAGTGAGATAGGTCTAAGATTGTTTTGGTCAGAATGATCCTTTGTTTTGGGTATTGGGATAACCTTAGCTGTTTTTAGGGAGGAGGGTATCATTCCTTGGTCTATACATAAATTATATGTATATGTAAGAGGTTCAACAATGTATGGAAGAGAAAGTTTTAGAAGAGAAGCACTTAGCGTGTCAGGTCCCATAGATTTTGTATTCTTTAAACGAGTGATAAGAGCTCCTACTTCGTGAACTGCAAGTGGAGGTATCTGAAAGGAGGAATGTTGGTGTAGTCTCTCCTCGCAAAAGGTTTGGAGCAATGAGGGTACCGTGTATTTATCAGAGCATAAGGTGTCAGACTGAATGGTTGAACTTGCTAGATTGAGGAAGTGCTTGTTAAATGAGTTAGAGGACCAAGTGTAGCTGTGATTTTGTTTAGTGCAATTCTTGCTACTGAAAGCATTTATTGCTCGCCATAATGAAGCCGTATCTTTGTTTGTGGCTAACCTTTTATTAAAGTAGTGTCGCTTTGACTCTTCAATAAGATCAACTACTTTGTTGCGTTGTTTCTTGTATTCAGTCTCCTTTTTTTGAAATCCCCAAGCAGAATAACATTATTATTGTGGCGGGTAGCCTTGTCCATCATGGCAACAAAATCGTCCAGCCAGCTTTTCCAGCCAGGGATTCCTGTAAACAAAACCAATTAAAAAAAGATGGGGATCTTGAATATTTAACCTCTAGCCAAATGCATCATATAGTAATTTAGCAAGTGTCCGTGTGTGTGTGTCCTGTGTGTGTGTGTGTGTGTGTGTGTCTGAAGCACAAAACGGGCCTTATAACTCCGCCGTTTTTCGACCGAATCGCTTCAAATTTGCTGTGAGCCCTAACGGGGCGATGGCAATGGCAACCGAGGCAGCCGTGTCATTTGCGCGGTTCAGCAAATGCGCGAAACGCGCATCCGCCGGCCTCTCGGCGCCTGTATCTCCGGTGTTTCTGAGTCCGATTGCCTTCGAATTTGGCAGGAAGATGACCGGGGACGGTGACTATCTGTGTACCAAACCGGAAGCGAATCGATTCATAAACGCGCGCGATATCTGCCGCTTCATGCCGCTTCACGTTTTCACAAACCGCGGCGTAACCATACCAGATATTGACTCGCAATTTGGAACGGGCATGACCGGTGATAGTGACTATCTTGGTGCAAAATTTCAACAGCATCCGTTCATAAACGCGCGCTATAACCCGATTTACATTTTGCAGGCAACCAAATCGGAAACTAATTTAATTCACCACTTTAGGCAACAATGTCTCCACAACGGGTTAGCCTGTAAACGAGACGGTTAAAGAGCCGAGTTTACTATACAGAGTTATAAACAGCTCGCTATTCACACTATTGTCTTCCACACGGGTCACTGACGTTAACTGACTCGTGTGTGTGAACAACAAGAACAAGAACAAACATTTTTATTGTCATAAAAGGAAACCAGAGGTTTTTGTGACACAAAAATGGTTAAAACATTGGACGACACCATTATAATTGTTGCATGTCATTGTCATTTAGTTTTGATTTGGTGTTCGTCGCCAACATCGCAGTGTGTGTGTGAGTGTGGGGAACTTCCGACAGGCGACCTTAGCCCTACTGAAGAAGAAAAAGAACTTATTATAGAAGGGAGGGGTGGGGGGGGGGGGGAGGAGGTTGAGGGCGCATAGAGTTGCTGTTTCTCTCTCAGAGGGGGGAAAGGAGGGGGGGGGGGGGGGGGGGGGCAAAGAGCGTCGCTTGTCTCTCTCCTCTCTCTCTCTCTCTCTTCTCTCTCTCTGTCTCTTCTGACTTGCTGTATGTCTATCTCTATGTGTATAATGTCTCGTATGGTTATTGTCTTCTCTCTGTCTGTCTGTCTCTCTGAGTCTCTCTCTGCTGTCTGTCTGTCTCTCTATCTCTCTCTCTCTCTCTCTCTCTCTCTCCTCTCTCTCTCTCATCCGCTAATGACATAAAATTTTGCGGACAGGCGAAACGATAATCATCATTACCGGTTCTCCCACCCCTGGCCGGTACCGGTAAGGCATTACGGGTTCTGGTGAATTTGCAGTACTAGGCGTTGCGCAGTTCTATTGACGATTCTAAGATCTACTCTCCTTTTTAGTAAACTTGGCTAGACATCATGTATGTATGTAGCTATGCCGTGTTCACCTTGCGTGGGCATTACAAGGAGAAATGGTGTAGGGGGTGTGTGAAGGAGTTCATCAGATATGCCTGAGTGCAGGCGTGTCTCGGTGGAGTCCAATAATGTACCTTTGTGTGTGGGGGGGTCATTGAGTAGAAAGGACATGACGGCCAAGCTTATTGTAGAGGTGATAAACACGTTTTTAAGTTGACTGATTTGAGGTCCTTTGACTCGATTGACATATCTAGGGTTGCACATTGCAATAGAACAAAATTCCAAAAACCATGTAGTCAAGAACAAATTGAACAAACAATCTGGAAGCCAAGAACAAACAATAAAAGTAATAATAACTTAAAAAAAAACTAAAGGAGAGAAAATTCTGAAACAACAATAATAGCGTCCACAGAGTGAAGCAGCAGGAAGGACTCAGGCTCGTTACTGATCGGCAATTACGTAGAGCAGGGGGGGGGGGGGGGGTCAAATTATACAACTAACTAGTAAACGCGACGGCCGCCGCAATCAGTGAATAGAGTATGTATTCGCGATTAGCGACGGAGGGACCCAGATAGCGGGTCGTGGTAATGGTAAGAGAAATGGGGAACAGAAAAAGGAGGGATGAAGGGGCGTGTTTAGCGACTATAGGTTACAACGGGTCCGTGTTTCTTCCACGGCAGAGCCTGTGGAAAGGTCAGCAAGCGTCAACTCACAGCGACAGAAAGCATCATTCAAGCGTTTTCAGAATCGCCACATCGTTCTGAGTTCACAAATTAAAGATCAGATGCACAAATTATAAATTCAGCTATAGGCCATTGGCACGTGTTCAAGGCCATTCACATCAACATATAACATGAAACACGTTCAACGATGGTTAAAGCCACACACAGCTTTCAAAGTGTGTCAACATGCGTTTGGATAAAAAGAAATACAGAAAAGTCCCAGCCTTTTACTAAATAAAGAGAAAATCACAATCAGTAAGCCATACTGGGGTGAAGAAGTCCAGGTGTTTATTGCACGAACCTTCTATGGAGCTCTTCCTCGGATGTGAGGAGGGTGTGTGGTCGACAATAGGCAACTCCCTCCGGCAACACACCTGGGCAGGTGCTGGTGGACAATGGGCATCAGAATATCACGGGAGGGGGTACCGAGGGAGGGAGGATGGAGGAGTTGGAGCTGGGGAAGACACGTTCGCAGCTGGTGGGAAGATTCTCTGCCACGTTGGGACATCAATGGACCAGAGCACCCCAGACAGTGTTGATCCAAAGTGGAAACGTCACCTGTTCGGACTTTGTTGCCGGGGGGGGGAGTGAATAGAGCCATTGGTGGACTGGGGTACACTGTTCAGCCCTGGAACAGCATATGGGTGCACTGCACCGTTGCGGCGGGGTGCTGTCTTGGCACCTCACCCTTTCATGACGGAAGTCGCAAGAAGCAAGGGACAGTGTGGGGATGGCCTGCTTACCAGGACTTCCACTGGGACGGAGGAGTTGTGGCAGGATCTGGAAGTAGTTGAGGTTCGTTGGACTTGCTTTGGAGACAGACCTCGTTCTCCTCCGGTCAGGGAGGGAATGTCCTTCAAAGGGGGGAGCAGAAAAGTGGAGAGACATCGCCAGTGCAGGGGTGGAGATGAGGAAGGATCAACAGGAGGGGAAGGGCGAGGCAGGGGGAGTAGTGGAAAAGTGGGAAGGTTTGTGGAGAGAGAGTGTACGAGAGAGAGTGTGTGTGTCTGGTGTGTCGAGAGCGCGAGAGTGTGTGCGTATGAGAGAGAGGTTGGGAGAGAGAGAGATGAGAGTGTGTGTGTGTATGAGAGAGAAAGATAGAGAGAGTGCACGCGCGCGCGAGGAGAGAGAAAGGGAGAGAAAAGAGAGAGAGATGTCTGGAATACAGGAGCCTCGTTCACATTTTTCACTTGTCCGTTTCGTCGTACGCACACGGCATTCAATAATGTATTAATATGCTGACTGATTTCAGCCAAGTCTGCCGGACAACAGTGCACACGGACAGCGAATGCTCCGCTGGACTACTCGTGACCCTCCCTCCAAAGAATGTCGTGAGTCAAACGTATTCTAGTCGTCTCCTTGGCGTTTTTCGACATAGTTCTTGTCTTCTTCTTTCTTCATGTAACGTATTTTCCACAGAGGTGTACGAACGTTGCGCTCAACATCTTTTCTCTCAGTCCAGTATGCTGCAAATTAATTGCCTCTAGGTCGTTTTTAACGATGTCCTTCCCCATTACTGGAATAAGCATGTTGCATATTATTTTATTTAGTGTCGCCACATAGATCTGAGTTTTCCTTTGGATCGTTAGGTTGCGGTTGTTTTTCTCCTCGAGTATTTTTTGCGTTTACTTACCAGGTATACGTCAAACAACAATGCATTATCGTATTTAAAAAAAACCCAATAAAAACACCATTATCAGCAGATCATTCGAATATTCATAATTGTAACCAAAACACGAAGCTTCATCAAAAGTACCATGGTTACCGCAAACAACGACGACAACCTAGAATACTGGGAGACCGACATGGAAGATATCTTTTCACACCGATAAATGTCAGTCTCTGTGCAACCAGGAAAAAGGATCAGGATGCAATACCTTCACCTCCAAGTACACAGAAGAAACCGAAGCCGGTGGAACAAACACATAATTGGGTGTCGTTCACATTGTCCATGATGAAGGGACACACACATATCGAACGTCACAGCAAGACAGCAAAACCATATCGAACGTCACCAGCAAAGCCAGCAACCCAATATCGAACGTCACCAGCAAAGCCAGCAACCACACTATGGAACGTTCACAACAAAGCCACACAACACATATCGATAATCACCAACAAAGCCAGCAACCCACATATCACGAACGTCACAAACAAAGCCAAACAATATTGAACGTCACCAACAAAGCCCAGCAACCACATATCGTACGTCACCAACAAAGCCAACAACCACATATCGAAACGTCACCAAACAAAGCAGCAACCACATATCGAACCTGTTCACCCATACAAAAGCCTAACAACAAATCGAAACGTCAAACCAAGCCAGCAAAACAACATCAAACATCAACAAAAAAGCCAGCAACCACATATCGACCTCACCAACAAAGCAACAACCAAATATCGAACGTCACCAACAAAGCCAGCAACCACAAATCGAACGTCACCCAGCAAAGCCAGCAATCACACATCGAACATCACCAACAAAGCCAGCAACCACATATCGAACGTCACAAAAAAAGAGCCAGCAACCACATATCGAAGTCACCCAAAAATCCAGAACCAATATCGGACGTCACAACCCAAAAGCCAGCAACCACAATCGAACGTCCCCCAGCAAAGCCAGCAAAACATGCGAAAGTCACAACAAGCAGCAACCACATATCGAACGATCACAGCAAGCCAGCAACCACATACGAAAGTCACACAAAGCCGCAACCAATATCGAACGCTCACACAACAAGCCAGCAAGCAACCAACATCGAACGTCACCAACAAAGCAACATACACTCGGGTTTTCTCTGCAACTTAAAAAGGGGAAACCGTCCAAATCAGAGAGAAGTGCACAGTTAGCTATGTGGAGAGAACCACTTGGAAATACGCCCCCCAGTGTAGGTCCCCGCACAGCATAGAGGACGTGGCAGAGCGGAAGAAGGTACAGCAACGAGCGCCGCCGCTGGGTCGGTGAACCGGCACGTCGACCTAAAGTCATCAGCTGCACTAGGACAAACTTGCTGGCAGGACACCATGCGAGGCTGGGACGACCACTTCCAAGAAAATAGCGTCACAACCAAGCCTCCGTCAACCGAACTACTCGTGTCCTCACCCCAGCACAAGCACAGGGGGACAAGACAACCCCAGGTTCTACTTACTCCATTTCTCCTGTGAAACAGCTCCCAAGGAAGTTATCTTCTTTCAAACGACCAAGACTAGTGAAACCAACCTCAAGTTCCAGTGGAAGCTTCAAATCCGGGTTAAGTACCCACACCACAGCCCCCACCCCATTTCCACCCGAGGTCATGACATAATTCCCCGTGGAAGGCTTCAAAATCCCGCGTGTTAAATACCCATACCCACATCCCCACCCATTTCCACCCACCTCAACCTTTTTTTCTATTCTCTCCAAATTACCAGGACGCCCCACGTCCCCTCCCCCCCACTCTACACCTCCTAGTCTACCCTCCAAACCCATTCTGTCAAACCACAGCCGTGACGTTACTGTTGTAATGGAGTCCCCCAGTTTTACCGAACAGAATCCACCCCAGATGAAGAGTGACGTGTTCTCTCCTAGAAGCGAAGCATTGGGGCTCATCAGTGACACGCGTTCCAAAAAAGTTCTTTAGAATAATGCCCTAAAACTATCAAACATTAATGAATTGAACGAAAGTGAAGCTGTAGTTGGTGTTAAATTCATGTTCAAATCACAAGCAGGGGACTAAGGGCCCACGCTGTTACTGCAGGCACACAAGGTGGGCTAAAGGTGTAGCAACAACACCCAGGGACATATGTTGCGACAGGGGCCGTGTGTGAACTCGAATTTGACCCCGTTGCAGTAAGTACGTCACCATAGAATATACACCATTCACGCATGCACCAGCCAAATATCCAGTGGAACGCGCAAACACACACACACAACACACACACACACCACACACAAACACACCACAACACACACACAAACACACCCACACACACACTACACCACCACACAACAACACACACACACCACACCCTACTGAAGAGAAGAAAGTGTACATTTCTGAAAAAGACAGGTCAACAGTTAAAAGAGGCAGGACAACGTGGATAGCCACAATGATTTAAGACAACCCATGTTACAAAAAGGGAGAACGGGTGAAAATAGCCATAGAAATGGCGTCAAAACACGGGACTAGCTTGGATGTTACGAACAAAAAAAGAGCAGTACGTCTGGTATGGAATAAATGTCTTGCTTCTTTTATATTCTTAAAGATCACAGACATAGAGTTGGAAACGTTTCAGAGACCGTGTGCTCATTCAGTTTTCTACTTCAAGATTTTTTGTCGTTGCGGACTGTGCATGGTTTTCGCACGGAATTTTGCGCATACAAGATGTGTGTGTTCGCCCCTAATAGTAAATCCTAGGCTATGAAGAAATCCACCTTTGGAAAAATGTAGATGTAGAGAATAGTAGGCGAAATTTCTTTTGGTCATGTTGGAGACGTTTATTTGACTTTTATTTTAAGTACTGTTCAATTTCCTGCGGCATAAGCGCTATAATGTAAGATCACTATATTTTTGACTTTGTTTTATTAAATATGAGAAGAGAAAATCCCAAAACGTAGATCGCGCCGCGCGCTTGTGTGTGGTCTGTGTGTGTGTGTGGGTTCCCTGTTTTCTGACGCGTCTCCAATCCCATACAGGGTTGACGTGGTGAGGACTGTTCTGGCCAGAAGTACATCCACTGCAAGGAGCGGACAGTGTTGTGCGTGCTCAACAATGCCAGTGAGTATCGGGACGAGGTCAGGGGCGGTTCCACTAGTTCCATTGTGCACGCGAAAACCGTTACGCAAAAGGGTCTAAGAAAATTAGAACACGCTGCGGAGAAAAAAAATATTGCAAGCTCTTGTCTGGTCAAAAAACAGTACTATTTCACCAAAACTGTCAATGGACCAATCAAAACCAAGAATGTAGTCACCCCATGCAAGTCACGTGATAGCCGGCCGAGGAATTGATTGGGGAGAGGCTCATAAGTGCTCGCACCAAACTACAGCAAAGGAAGATGTTTATTAGGACCATTTTTGCCGCTTTGTGCGAACGGTGCGAGCGTTCCCACTGTGAAACGTGCCCCTGATGTTTGGGTCCGTCTTGCTGTTTGGTTATATCCACTAGGCACTTTATAGGCACAGAGGCGTCTCTGTGAATTGCTTGCACCAACCTGTGAGAGCGCGCCCAGCCAGAGGCGAACCATCCAAAAAACTTTTTTCATGCTACTCTTGGCGACTGAAAGGAAGGAAAGGGGTTGGGTAAATTTTGAGTAAAATGATAACTTTTCGTTGACTGTAATTAACGTGTCGCTAAGTGCATGGGCACACGGGACCTCGGTTTATCGTCTTCAATCCGAAAGACTCACGTTCAAGAACCACCAGGCCTATAGTGCTGAGTGAGAGGGACAAATCTCCTGTACCCAGGTTAGAACACGGGTTTACTTGACAGTCGAAAAGCTAATAACATCTGTGCCACTCTTACACCAAGGGTTCTGTTCTCTATCACTGTCTCTCGTTTGTTAATCCAGTTCTTCTTTACAGTAATTACATTGACATTCTTCACGTTTTTCAAAAAAAGGAGCCCCAAAAAACCCCACCAGTTTTAGATTAATTTACAAAATACCCCCCCACCCTCCCACCCCACACACACTTCTTCCGTCCCATAAACCGAAAAGGAACTGAAGAACCTTCTACATGTATATACATACGTGTCGTGACCCTAAGGGAGGGTCTTTACAAAACGGCATGCTCAGGTTTACTGAGGCACTTCCAAAGGAAGAATACCCCCAGCTGATCATTATTAAATGGCCTCTTATATCCTGAAAACTATGTGATTGTGCCGCGCGTGCGTACGCGTGCCTGCCTTGCATACATTTGCTCAGAGGCGGGGGAGCAGGGAACACTCTGCAACACCACCGAGATTGACAAACTCTTGCACCGGCGGAGGCTCGTGTCCGGGAGGCATTCCACGTGCTGTGTGTGACGACAATGTGTTCAACAAAGAAAGGACTCATGTGTCGCATAGTCAGTGAAGTGCCCTTGCAGCCTCCTTTCTCTATGGTGTGTGTGTTTGACGACCAAATGTATCACAAAGAAAAGAATAGATGTGTTCGTACGGTCAGGAACGTAGCCGGAGCGTCCTTCTCTATGCGTGTGTGTGTGTGACGACAATTGTTTGTCCACAAAGAAAGGACCGGTGTTGTAAGTCAGTGATGTAGAACTGGCGTCCTTTCTCTATGTGTCACCAAGTCCTTCTCTAGTGTCACAATGTCCGATGTGTCACCAATGTCCTTTCTTACGTGTCACCAATGCCTTTATCTATGTGCTCACCCAATGTCCTTTCTCTATGTGTCACCAATGTCCTTTTACTATGTCGCGCACCAATGTCCTTGCTCTACGTGCCACCAATGTCATTTCTATATGTAGTCACCAATGTCTTTCTCTACGTGTCACCAAGTACCTTCTTTATGGTCACCAACGTCCTTTTCTATGTGTCCACCAACGTCCTCTCTTATGTGTCACCAATGTCCCTCTCTATGTGTCACCCAATGCCCTTTCCTATAAGTGTCCACCAATGTCATTTCTATATGTGTCACCAATGTGTTATCTAAGTGTAAGCAATGTGAATTTCATATGTGTCACCAATGTGTTATATAAGTGTCACCAATGTCATATTCTCTATGTGTCACCAAGGTCCTTCTTACGTGTCACCAAGTCCTTTCTCTATGCGTCACCAAATGCTCCTTTCTCTATATGGTCACCAATGTCCGTTCTATATGTGCACCAAAGTACTTTCTATATGTGTTCACCAAATGTCGTTATCTAGGGTCACCATTGTTCCTTTCTATATGTGTCACCAATTCCTCTCTATATGTGTCACCAATGTCCTCTAATGTGTAAACCAATGTCCATTTATATATGTGTCACCAATGTCCTTTCTATGTGGTCACCAATGCTCCGTTCTAAATGTGTCACCAATGTCCTTTATATAGTGTCACAATGTCCTTTCTTTATATGTGTCCCCATTGTCATTTATATATGTGTCACCAATGTCATTTAATATATGTCACCAACGTAATTTCAGATATGAGCCACCATGTAATTTAATATGGTCACAAGAATGATCAAGTCTCCTATGAATCACATTTGGTTTGGAAATTCTTGTAAACATCAGTAAACATGTGAACTAAAAACAAAACTTCAGTGTCAATGACTGTCCCAAGGTAAGCTATCATACTCTTCTACCCTTCAACTTTCTACCCGTTAATAGTAATAGGGTCTGGAAGTGTGGAGAAGAAAACTCCATTTTCGGACGGTCGACTCGATTTGAAGTGCTGACAATTTTGTCAAAAATGTGCGACCAATTTTTGGACCCGACGACAGGACACGACCGACCGACCGGACAAAAGTGAGTAATAGGTGTGGCTTGAGCCACAAAACAAAAATACAATTTGCCAATTTCTAACGCTTTCACGGGTCAGAAACACTATGATCGAATGAAGCGTCAGATTCGGAGTGTCGCTGCTACAATGGCGCACCCAGTCTAGGACCTTGAATCTTCAGATCAAAATGGCGTTACAAAATAGTCTAGATCAAAACGCAACAATCATATCGCTGAACAGTGGATAGAGTCAGCTGTCTTTTTCTTTCACTCTCAAGCTTTTTTAGAAAAACGGAAGTGTTCACTTGACTTGAACAATGCAACTGTATTGTTTTTCTAAAGGAGTTTAACGGCCTTAAACGGTTAAATTTCCGACTTAGAAGTTGACCGAAGAGGAAAGTCCGGAGCTTCTTTGACGTTATGAGTCCTAGACTCTAGATCATCCACTGGTGAAGCCTTGCAGTCGAAACTAGCCGGTGAAATACGTCTTCCAGACACGACCAAAAAACACGCAAACAACAAATTTTACGTTCTGTTCACCGCTTCACTTTGTGCACTCGAAAAAATATATTTTACACTCCAAGTAAACAATCATAGTTCAGAAAAAAGCGAAAAGTTCGATCTGTATTTTGATACAAATTAAGCCGAGTAAATGGACGAGACAAAGTACTATAAATCGTTTATTGAAAATAAGCACAATTTGGCGCCATTTGTAAAATAATCAACAGTACGTTGGTTCTTGGACCTAGCTGGTCACAATGTTTCTAGTGTCACCAATTTCCTCTGTACCTAGACGCTGGATGGAAAGTACGGGGAGCGTGCCGCTGAGCTGTGCGAGGAATGAACACCTTCGACTGGTGGAGGCCTGCAATGTGCCCCGACTTCAAACCCAACTAACGGATTGACTGTAGTGCGTTGCTAACCTGGGGCAATGGGGGAGCGACTCGCGACCTCGTACGGGGAGATGGACGAACCGACCCCCCCAACGAGTCTCTCCCCGTGGGGATACCGGGGGGTCTTTAATAGCAAACATAGTTTCCCCACCTTCTTGAAGTTCTGTGTAGTAACTTTCTCATAATCTGCCCTCCCTTTGACTCTGCCTTTCCCTTTGACTTTCTAGCATCTACCTTATCTTTCTGACTCATGGGACCCATTCTCCTGAATGTATTTTTAAAAAAATCTTTCAAATACCTTTTTCCTTTCCAACTCATCCGAACGAAAGCGGTAATGTGTCGGCGTACGCAGCGTGTTGGACAAGTAAAAACTGAAAAACGGACACATACGTACTTTACCCTGATGGCCTCTTGGCCCTGGGAACGCAGAAGAAAAAGAAGAAGTGTTCTAATACCTAAGCGCATGTATTTCCCGGTCTCCGTCTCTGTTTACTGTCTGTCTCTATGTGGCGGCTATCAACATTGTCTATCTCAAACCTTGTAGTCTGTCTGTCGTCTGTCCAAATCGATCTTTTATCTTCGGTAATATCCACCTACAGTTTCCGGCAGTTATTAAATTCTACGTCTCTCGTGACTCCCCCACCCCCCCTCTCCCCTTATCTCTCTCTCTCTCTCATAACTCTATTTAATTCTAGTGTACGTTACTTGGTTTCCAATATTGTATACAATTCATAAGACAGGGGCTTTGCCCTCCTCCTTTATCACAGGACCTGGTTTGAGGAGACAAGGACAGTAGACCTATGGACGAAGGGAGAACACACGAGAATGATTATAAAAGCAGCTAGAGGAGGCAGTTTCACAGGAACACACACAGAAAAACTAACACAGATAGTGCATGGTCAGAAGCAAATAGGTTTTATCAAATGAATTTTTTTATCGTTACAGAACTGAGCTTTCAAGGGTTCTTTACCATGTCTGCAGGTAACCACTCTCATCTTCCCGGTCTCTCTCTCATCTCCTTCCTCTCGCTCTCTCTCTGTTGTACGTCACAATGAATAATAGAGCAAAATTTCATATGTTTAAAAAGATGGCCTACAATATATTAAGAAATTGAATTGGTGAATGCGGCTTCTATGACATAGCTGTACTGACATGTATATGCATTGTGGTGGCTTCTGTGACTAAGAAATAGCTGTATTGGACATGCACATTGTATTGTGGTGGCGTGCCCTATGGAAATGAGACATAGCTGTATGGACATATACTTATTAGGACATAGCTGTACCAACATGTATATTGTAATGTGGTGGAACCATGCGGATATGAAGAGCTGTACGAACACGTACTAGCATTGGTGGTGCTGTCCTCGTGACTATGACAAGCTGTATTGACATGTACTATTGCATTGTGTCGGCTGTCCTGTGACTAGACATAGCTGTACTAGCATGTAATATAGTATCGTGGCGGCTGTCCGTTGACTATGCCATAGCTGTACTAGCATGTTACTATTGTATGGTGGCGGCTGTCCATGTGACTAGACATAGCGTTATTGACATGTAATATGTATTGTGCGCTGTCATGTGACTAGGGACATAGCGTACTAAAATGTACTATTGTACGGTGGCGGCTGTCCTGTGCTATGACATAGCTGTACTGGACATGCACCATGAATTGCGGTTGGCGTCCTGTTGACTATGACATAGCCGTACTAGCATGCACATTGTATTGTGAGGCTGTCCTGTGCTATGAATAGCTAGTACCAGCATTGTTACTATTGTACTGGGCGGCGTCCTGTGACTATGTCATAGCTGTACGACTGTACTATTGTATTGTGGCGGATGTCCTGTGACTATGAATAGCTGTATTGACCATGTACTAAAAATTGTATTGTGGTGCCGTACTGTTGACTCATGGACATAAGCTGTACTACTGCATGTACTATGTACTGTGGCAGCTGTCCTGTGACTATGACATAGCAGTATTGACATGTTACTAGTACTGGTGTGCGTTCTGTGGGACTATGACACAGCTGTATGACATGTACTGTTATTGCATTGTGGTGGATGTACTGTGACTACGACATAGCTGTATTGAAATGTACTATTGTATTGTCGGTGGCTGTCCTATGGAAATGAAATAGCTGTATCGACAATACCATTATGACATAGTGTACTAAAAGGTACTATTGTAATGCGGTGGCAATTCATGCGACTATGACATAGCCGTACTTAACATTGTACTATGCACTGTGGTGGCTGCAATGTGATTATGACATAGCTGTACTGAATGTACTATTTGTATTGTCCGGTGGCAGTACTTGGACTAGACATAGTGGACTGACATGTACATTGTAATGTGGCAGCTGCCGTGACTAGCCATAGCTGTAATTTTGGAAAAAACATGTACTATTGTATGTGGTGGGCTGTCATGTGACGTATGACATAGATTATTGTACAGTACTATGGCAATGCCTGGTGGCTGTCCTCGTGGACTATGACTAGCTGTGTATTGACAGGTTACTATTGTATTGTGGTGGCTGTCATATGAAATGACAAGCTGTATCGACATATACCATTACGACATAGCTAACTAACATGTACTATTGTAATGGGTGGCAATCATGCGACTATGACTAGCTGTACTAGCACGTACTATTGTATGTGGCGGCTGTCCTGTGCCTATGACATAGCTTTACTAGACATGTACTATTGTATATGGATGGCATTACTGGACCACGACTAAGCTGTAATGACATGTACTACTTGTATGTGGTGGCAGTATGTGGACTATGACATAGCTTTACTAGCATATTATTGTACTGTGCTGCTGTCCTGGACCTAGACAAAGCTGTACTATTGTATTGTGGTGGTGGTCCGTGTGGACTATGTCATTAGTGTAATATTTATTGTGGTGGCTGGACCTGGGACACGTCATAGCTGTACTAACATTACCATTGTATGTGGTGGCTGTCTCTGTGATGGATAGTTGTGTATAATGTACATGTGTGGCTGTCTGTGACATGTCATAGCTGTATAAATGTTACCACGTCACTGTTGGCCAGCTGTCCTCTTGTGACTATGTCATAGCTGTACTAACTATGTAATATTGTACTGTGGCGGCTGTCATTCGGTGACCAGTCATAGCTGTACTGACATGTAATATCCGTCATTGTGTGGCTGTCCTGTGACTATACCATCGCCGCACCGGGACAGTATATTGTACTGTGCGGCAGGAGAACGGCAGCCGTTTATATTGGGCGGCGCTCTGCTCTTCGTCCCTATCATCGAGGCATCGCAATGTCGCTTCCGAGCAAGCGCAACCAAAAACAAGAACGTATGCATGAGAAAGAGTGTGATTCACATAAGATTATTGTTAATGCGTTTTGATCATGGGCATCCATACCCATGGGCTAAATTCGTAAGAAATAAATAAACACTATACATCACATGAACTGCATAAATGAACTACATAAATAAACTACACCTATATAAACACGTATGCGAAAATAAAGAAACCGCAAACACAACAAAAAGGGCATCGCAGAGTGGCAGATATGTCCTTCTGCCAGTGTCCTATACCCCCCACGTCCACTGCCCCACGCCCCGTCACCATCCACAATACCCACCCCACATTGAGCGCCCCCGCCTAAACCCTGTACGTCCTCCGCGGTGATACCCACTACACACCACCCCTTGACACGGGGCCCCTTCGCAATTCGTTTTCCGGGACTGCACACCCTTACATTGGCGGGCGTACCTCCATCAACACTCTGACGGACATGTCCGACAGCCTCTGCGCACACTTTATAGAGCACCACCCAGCCGGCACCACTACCCTGTCACTACCAATCGCACATTCTAACTATTTAGCTTTCCAGACCCCCTCCCCTTACCGGGATTGCACACAACCACTTAACTAGTAGGCCTCAGGGGTGTCATAACTTGTAATCAAAGTGGGGCCGATACACACACCTTAACCTCAGGACGACATGTAGCCCGCACTCACGGCAACACCGAACACCTCATATGGGCATAACTCTGCCATACTGACAACCGCTCTTCATACTCTCCCCTATCTCACCACACCCACACACAAAATTGGCGTGACTCCAGCGTACTCTCCCAGCCAAGCAGACCTATGACGGAGGCGTGAAGAAAAAATGGAAACATGTCTGCACCGCCTCGGGCCGACATTGCACTTTCCGATAGGCAGTAATTCATGACGGTGTGGCACACTGTTAGTCTCACCCATCCTGATCAACAAAATTGAAAGGATTCACACTGTCTCTCTAGTTATCAGGATACAGCTTCGGAACACACGAAAACTTACACGCGCACCACAGAAGGACCATTTTGTTTACAAGGGACCCACACACTTCAAGGTCACAAGCACTAACTATCGGCAGACTATAATTATGCCCAGCGACGTATTCCGCGCAAGGATTATACCAAGCTCACCCAAAACAATCTGCAAGCCGCTCTCATATACCACACGCACACGAAAGGTGGAAACACAAGGCCTGAAAACACCACCATCGTTAGACCCCACCACTCTTTCAAGGCCCTAACAATCTCCCGACTCTGACCTGACCTAAGACGATATGCAATATCCCAGCAACTGGCAATCAAGCAAAGCTACCTTACATGCCAAACTTGACGGACTCTAGACCAACAGTGTTGGAAGTTATGCCCCTTAACTATTCGGTTTTCAAAGCATACGCACACAGGTCAAGGTCACGACGGCGATAATGTAGCGCGGACGCATTCCTTCTCATGGTGACTCAACTACCACACAAATTTGAAGCGATTTCGGTCAAGAACCGAAACCGGGAGATATCCTTGGACAAACAGAAAAAAACACAAAATAAACCAAGGCATCTCCGGAGCAGCAGATATGTCCTTGTCCGGCTACCCCTGTACCCGCCCTTGCCCCTCACATGTTAAGCCCCGTCCCTCCTTGTGCAATCTGAGTAATGAAACTACAACACCCTCGACTGCGTGAAAATCGTTTTTTTCCGGGATACCACACCCTTAATTGGCGGGATGTACACCATAACACTGAGACAGGTCTTCCGCTCTGCACATTTAAGCCCCAAGTGGCTCATTTTGTCTACAATGTCTTTGCCCGGTATTAGACCCATCCCTTACCAGGATGTACACCCTTAATTAGTGGGGTATACACCCTTAATCAATGGGGCGTACATCCTTAACTCAGAGACATATCTGTGATTATCGCAGTATCTTACGAGATATATGAAGTTGAAGAAAAGCGGAAACATGTCTGTCGCTCGGCGACACTGCATTCTGAGGGAAAATACAATACTCCAATGTGCTATACATAGTGTCAATCCTCACACAAAATTTAAAGATTATTCTTATAGTTCACGAAAAAACAGTTGGACATAAATATATAGCGCAAAGAAGAAACTCTCGGTCTTAAAGGTCACACTTCAGGTCAGACATGGCGATAGGTCATGCTTGGATGTTTTCTACTCTAGGTGTTATACAGTAGCCACACACATCCGAAGCGCTTCTGTTCAAGTACAAAATGTCGGAAAGTAGGCTCTACAACCCAATCTGTCAGACCATAACCCACTTTCAAGGATAACGATCTCCCGCACCTGACCCCGACGGCATGCCATCATCAGACCAACCATAAGCCAAAGTACCTACATGCCAAATTTGAAGCTCCAAGACCAACGGCGTGGAAGTCGGCCCCTTAAAGATGTTCGGTTTCAAAGGTCATGCGCAAGGTCCAAGGTCAGAACGGCGAAACTTTTTGCGCGAATGCCTTCCCTAATGGGACACACCACCACACAAAATTTGAAGCATTCGGTCAAAGCGGTTCGGGGATATCTTGAGACAGACAGAAATAACAAAAACAAAGAAAACATACACGAAGGTCGTTAGGGTCAATGTCGCCTACTTTTGTAATGTAAATATCAAAGGAAAAATAATTGGATCCATAGTTATGCCAATCGTGACACTTCTACTAATTCGTACCTCTACTTTTTGAAAAGGAGAGCCACAAAACGCATTTCGAAGCATGTTTTTTACGTGACATCAAAAAGCATAAGAATTAATCTTACGTCACAGAGAGCTGACTGGGACATTAGAAGAGAGAGAATACCTCTCGCTTTGTTTGCGTGCTAGAAAACCCTTCGGTTACAAACAGAGATTCGGTTACAGTTGAAAGTAAGAAACATTTTTTTAAACGTAATATAGAAGTGGAGACCCACAAATGACGTCATATGGATCGATAACGCCTTAAAGTGGGAACGCAACTCCCCTTTCTAACTCTAGTATCCCGCCAACCAGCAGTATCCATGTTCAAAGTTTTAAGCTGTGGATTATCTGCCCTTCAGATAGAGGCGCTCTATCCCTTGGGGGTACTATATCAATGCATGTCCCTACCAAAGAGCTTCTGAGGAACGAAACGCTTCTTGCAGGGGAACCTATTTTAGAACACAGATTTTAATCTGTATAGAGAAAGACGAGCTTTGGTTTATGGTTGTGCGTGTTTGGGGTGATTGACGAGGCCTGTCGTTGCAGTTACCTCCATGATAATTGGTTCCATTGTATACCAAACTTTAGGAACTCCCAAGAATACCAAGATCACTACAGAGTAGTCGGGAGACGCTTTACAGAAGTCGATTGGCGGTCACAGTGTGGGTGTTAGTGCCCGATAAACAAATGAGCGTGACACCCCTGGTATAGGTAATAAATACTTCATAACGGTTATGGTGGGTTACGAACACTCAGAATCATTTGGAAGACGTGGGGGGGCATGTGTGGTGTGTGG
>JAGGCT020000410.1:0-42500 GCA_017654935.2 Phymorhynchus buccinoides
GATGGAGGGTAAGCATGCAACGACACACCCAGAGATCGTCAATCCCAAATAGAGTTATTTACAGACGTGTCATGCACATGGGACTGGGCTATTGTTTAGCCAGATCAATACCTGAAAAGCCTGGGACAAAAGCATACTGCATTGCCTACTGTATACGTCCCATAAAGGAAACTGAACTGAGAGACTCAGAGAGACAGCTTGATTTATTTAATAGCAGAATCTTAATTTGTGCTGCTAATGTCAACTTAACATCAATTAAGAACTGAAGGAAAAAAACAATTGTAATGGCCACTTTTCTTAAAATAAAAAGACCAATGCTGAACAACAGCAAAGACTGTATCTTTGACAACAGCAATAACAACACAGATCTTATCACTTGCAAAATATCAGCATTCACAATACTGTTATCTTTATTTTCCCCTTTATTTTTAAAAGCTGTAGGCCAGAGGACTTCTTTTACAACTTGATATGTAGTTTCCAATTTAGTTTTACATTATTTTTCTATACAGTATGACTCCTCTTCTCTGGTTTCCGTTGCTATTTTTATCTTAACACCCCCCCCCCCCAACAAAAAATCAGTGCAGTAGAGTTTTCAACGTGATGAAGTATTTGTATCTGTAGCCATTTCTGGCATTTAAGAAGATGGTGAGTTTAATGTCCAAGTAGGCGTTGTCTCTTATGGACAGATATATCTGAAGACTTAGTCTTCCTGGTTAAAAAATGAAGGTGAAGTTGATGATGTGACAGGAGTCGAGACGGCAGCCGTCGTTGATGATTCTGGAAAATGTTGCGGACCCTTGAACATAGGGGTGCGCTGTCTGTTTATGGATCATTCGGACGGAGTACGAGTCCGAGGTGTTTCTGTCCTAAATGCTAGAGTGGAGTGAGCATCTGTGTCGCGGTAGGAGACGATGAAGCATTGTGAGACAGCCCAAGGTTGTCAATAGGCTTATGTAGTCCGCTTGCTTTGTCGCTGGTTTTGGTGAGCAACCCTCACCTCCAAGGTTGTCTTCAGGACCACCGGGCGACCTGCTCCATACAGGGGAGTCGATGTCGTCGTACGCAGGCAGGAGACATACAGCCGTCTGCAGGCGGGTGTATCCTTCCCAGTGGATGTCGCTGCCCAATTCAGCCAAAGTCCACTGGGCACCGGCGGTCTTGTTCATTCAGAGGCCAACGCTGCAAAGATGATCCAAGTCGTCGCACGTCGTCCTGTCACAGCATGCAAGTCCATCAACTCTCATGGTGAGTGAGGAGGACTGTGTCGCCCTTTTTCTTATCTGCCACCTAGTAGGACTTCGTATGTAATCTGCCACCTTGCATTGGAATGAGTGTGGCATTTAAAGCCAACAGAACATTTAGGGGAGAGCATACAAAAATAAATAGAATAAAAAGAGTAGCAGATATAATAATAAATAGTGATACGAGGAACAATGTTGGAAAACGCCCTCATCTCAGAAAAAAAGAAAGAAACAGAAGCGGCCCCAGTAGCACAGTCGGTTACTGTTTTTGCCCGGTTTTTAACTTTCCAGTTCTAATATACTGTTTAAAAAAAGTTAAGGACCACTTGATGCGAAAATTTCAGACACCATTTTGAGTGCTTAATCTGACATGTATGCACTTTCTGATACTGTAATATTATTGCCCAAGGTCCGTACTCTTATGCAATGTAAAAATATCCTGCACAACAGCACAACTTGAAATGCGCCGATGGGAGAAAGTTTAAGTCAGTATCTTAATGATCCAGTGGGATGCATTTGCACTTCGTGCCAATAAGTTTTAAAGCATATCAGTGTTACCACTTGACAAATGAATTAAACTGCAACATATTTTTTCTTCTCACATTAAATTGTCATTTGCGCGTAAAAGAAATCCAAAGACTTAGTCCCAGACGCGCAATTTGCCCTTTGGCATCTCAGAGGCCAATCATGATGTCACAGAGTTTAGAAATGTGATGAAAGACATTACTGTCTTCAATCGCTAAAAAACAACAACATTCAGATCAATTAGTGGGGCAGTTCTTTAGGCAGAAGCAGTTCCGTATTGCATCACTAATAATTAAGGCAGTAGGGCTAAACCGCCATTTGGAGAGTCACGTGATTTCTGACTGGCTTCCATGAGGCTATGGATCTGTCTAAAGACCATCAGCATGTTTGCACATTCATTTGCCAACAAGATGCATCTTTGCTTCATGGACTGAACAAGTGTCACCAGAGTCTGCCTGGGATTTCCCGGCATCACAACGTGAGTAAAAACAACAACATACCCATTGTCTCTGTGTGTGTGTGTGTGTGTGTGTGTGTGTGTGTGTGCGTGTGCGTGTGCGTGCGTGTGCGTGCGTGTGCGTGCGTGTGCGTGCGCCCATCGAGCATCTCTGGGACATCCTTGGCCGCCGAGTTCGGCAGAACCATCCTCCTCCAGCTGATGTCAATCAGTTGTTCCACTCCCTGCAGCAGGAATGGCTTGCCATCCCACAGCAGACTCTGGTGACACTTGTTCAGTCCATGAGGCAAAGATGCATCGAGTGTTTCGCCGCTAACGGGGGCCATACACATTACTGACTGTTCCAAAGTGCATTGATTCTGAGTGTGACTTTTCAAGAGGAGGGGGAAGTTGTTGAAAGGGGCATTTTGTTGACTGAACTTGTTCTGATTAATGATTTTTTTGAATGAACTTAATGTTAAAAGAATAAATTCAGTTTTGTTAGGAGCTGGGTGCGTCAGTTTGATTGAGTTCGTGAGTTTTCGGAGATGATTGCTTTCTGGGCCTTAACTTTTGTTCGCTAGTAACCCATTTATCAAAAACACTTAATTGCTGTTTTCCCCGTTGCTCTTTTCCCATCACGACAAATAAAGGGTCAATGTTTTTGTAATATACTTGACAAGTTATACCCGTGCTCCGCACGTGTTGTCACGGCGGCTGTTCCATTTGCCTCCCACTGGAAATGTAAATTTCATGTAAACGCCACCCTTAACGCAATCCCGCCAGCACGGCAGTGTCAGACTTACACTTCCCGTGCGCCGAGCACCCACAGCTGCTGCCTATTCCCTGTAGATGGCTGATTTCAGCACTTTTCTGATTTTTTGTTCGATAGCTAAACAAACACTAACAATAAAGTGTTTGGTATCAACAGAAAGAGCAAACCCTGAACTAAACGGTTATGGTAGAAATAAATCATTAGCGGCTACTGTGTGGCCATGCTTGTCCCTGAAAGTAACAAATGACACTATAGTTTCCGTTTTTGTAATACCAAACTAAAGGTAAAACGGGCAACAAATGTTGATGCTTATTTCTTTATTTTAGTCATGTCTATCATTATTTATCACTTTTCACTTCGTCTTATAACAGGGACGGCGGATTATAGGGTGTTTCCTGGTAGCGTGTAACCCCCCCCCCCCCCCCCCCCCCCCAGGTTGCATAAAACAAAACGCAATCTCTCTCTCTCTAAACACACACACGTGCACACACGCATGCACACACGCACGCACACACACACACAAACAAACAAACACACATACAGACTGCATTGTTCATCCATGACAATTTTTCGTAACTGTAAAGTACTTTTAAATCTGCTGGAACCCCCACTTGATGCACAGCATAATCCGCCCCTCTAAAAATCTGCCCCACAACTCATAGTCACTTAGTTCACTTCATTTACTTTATGGGTGAAAGGGGAGACGCATCCTGTTTATATTATTTCTGAGAATTCCTCTTCCAGTCAGCTAACTGCTTAGTGGGGAAAAACAGATGCTGGGTTCAGTATTCCAAAGTCACATTCCTTCACGTGCAGGGGTTAGGGACATCCAAAATAGCAATGGCAACCTTGCTAAGACATCCATACACCTTACAACAGAGGTTGTTTCTCTTACAACGAAAATAAAAACAAAACAAAAACTGCACGCTTTTGGATGTGGATTCTTCCAAACGTCACTTCACCATGACTATTAAAGACATGATATTAGCTAGAAGAGATAGAAGGTAATAGCTATATGTGTCGTAAACTTGCAACCCGGCAGACCGTAATCAGAATACAAAAGAATACAATCAAGGCAAGGCAAGGCAAGGCAATAAATTTATTTAATACCCCATTTGACCCCAACTGTGGCATTGGTCTAAATCCTTGCGTCATGATGAAAGTGATGAGATTTCGGGTTGCTTCGTGACACGGCCTACAGCATAGCGTTGCACATGGCCTGACATCATGCAGTGACATGTGATTTCAAACGTTGGTATTTTAGTCAGACAGGAAGGTAAGAGCTAAGAGTAATACAAGATAAATCCATTGAATCCGTTAAGTGTTTGAAACTCGAGTTTTTCTTGACATTCAAGAGCTGTTTAAATGAAGATATAGGTATAATGTTGCAAATGATCGTTATTTCTTCATCTACTTCTATGCACACTTCTTCTTTCGACAGAGGCGGAAAATAAGGGGAAGGGGGAGGGGGGTGACCAGGGTTACAAACACGTCCACACACGTCCACAAAGACACACGTACTGTCTGGGGGAAAAAAGAGAAATTTATGACAGCCGCTCCAAAGCCTTTCATTCATAGAGGCATGGGACGTCATATCGATATCATTCCATTCCAGGACATGTGGATTGTAAAATTCATACATTATTTTCACAGGATAGGCCTCCAATGCTTCGTTTATATTCCAAATATCATCAGCTTCGAGCCCAATTCCTCCACAAAGTCATTTAATGTCCCTGTCTTCCTCCCTCATTGCTTACAACACACACACACGGAACGGGATGAGAGAAGAAGATGGAAGGAAGGAGGGAGGGAGAGAGACAAAAGTAATATAATATTTCGGACCCGGCGAAACCAGTACTCAGCGTTACCGGTACTTGGCGTTACTGGTACTAGGCGTTACCGGTACCTGGCATTGCGCTAGTGATAACAATGTGAGTGCGTGTTTATTTAGAGGGGTGGGTGACCACTTTTATGTGTTTTTCACCATTACTGATTCAGATTTTATTGTATTGTAAAACGTGGTTCAATCATTTGTGTATCTTCAGCGTGATGAAGTTGGCTGCCTAAGGCGAAGAAGAAGAAGAAGAGCTACACAGTCATGTTTCCGAAGTATTGTTATCAAAACATTCGACATGCTAGAAATTATTAGGCTAGTTACCGAAATAGAACCTGGAATTTACCAATAAAAACGGACGTTAGTATTCCAGACAGCCAATCGGAGCGAGGCTATCAAGACCACTTCGCTTGTGTTTGTATCATGTGACGCCATCCTTCCAGATTAGAGTGAAATCCCCGAAATGGAAATATGGCTCTCCTCCAACGTTTGTTTCAGAACAGGAGGAACGCCAAACAGTATAATTTATCTCAATACGGGAGAGAAGAATCGCCGAATGGGTAAGTAAACTGATTTTCTGATCTTGAGTTGTGGTCTTGCACCAGTCGAGCAGACGAAAACCGCAGTCATTGTCCACTGCGTCGTATGGAAAGCTCGTGGCTCAATCATGGTCGAGTCTCGTGCTTTTGAGTCATGTGAGTCGGGCACTGTTTGATGTTGATCTTGTGACCATCACCCCGATTTCGATTGTGTGAATTTGCTATTAGGAACCTGATAACAGTTGCCCGTTTGTGTTTCTGATATTGATTGATTTGTTAAAGCAAGAGATATTGCCATTATTGGTGTTAAAAGAGTTGAACTTCTATTTTTTAATAATGTATAAGTAGTAGGCTTACCTGTCTTCTAGGGGAAGCAACCTAAATACTGCATCAGTGCATGAGACATGTGGTCTTGTGACAATCTTGTCAATTGAATCCAGTCACAAGATGATTAACTTAAGAATGTGACACTTCAGGTCACTGAAGACAGTTTACAATGTGGACCTGAAAGCTCGCTTAGTCGCTACACTTCAGTATTCATTAGTATTGTTGAGATTCTGTCATTTTGAATTAACAGAATGATGGGGATTTTATCCACTCGTAATAAGCATTCGCATGTGCCTCGATTAAAAACAGAAAAGTTTGTTTTGCGTGAGAATCATTATGAAAACGAGTAAGTATTTCTTGGCTGGTTTTATTTGATTGAACAAAAACAAAACATTTGTGTTTTAAATAAAAGGCACTGTGCTGACTTATCATGTTGTTGTTGTCATATACTGGTTAAAAGACTCCAGGGATCATCCCAACATCTGAAGCACTTGAACACTATGGTACAAATGCACCAGCTAGGGATGAGAACATTACGTGTGTGACCGTTTTTGATTACCCCGCCACGTGAACAGCCACACTCCGATTTCAGAGGATTTTGGAGCTTGTCATAGCTAAAGGTAATCCCCGCATAGCTATGCATAGCATTTAACAACATTTTGATGTAGCCTTGGTCAGTTGGTGTTCTAGACTATGTCAATTGGTCTGACACAGCCTGCAGCCAAGGTGATGCTGACTTATAATATAACTATTGAGAAGTTTTAATTTTTTTCTGGCTATTTAAAAGAAGAAAAAAACCCTGGTTAAATAAAAAAGAAAACAATTGGATTAAAAATGTGGGTTTGACTTTGAATGGGAATAAGACGTAAAATATATTTAAAACACAAGAAAAGAAAAGTGTAACTAAGTTGGAGCAATAGGAAGAGAATAATAATAATGAGGAAAATTTATATAGCGCCCATCCTACTATGTAGGCTACAGGGCGCTTTATTCAGAATTTAAATGGAATAAAAACATGAAACAAAAATCCAATAACATGAGCAGACAAAACAATACCGGTGTCATGAGAAATAAGTACCTACCATGAAATAAGTACCCTTCAGAAGCGCACTAGAGCCATTCTTCTTTCATTTGATAAATGAAACAACTATTATTTAAAATATTGATATTCAAGTGCTCAATCTACACAGAAAGAACCAAGAAATAGAGCGGGAGGGTGTAAATCTACATTTTTGCCGAGAAATCGATGTACAAAGCCATGTCACTTAGTTTCAAAATTTTCAAAATGGCGGACGATATAAACAGTCATCTGTGCAAACAAAAATGAATAATAATAAATATTAGAAAAATATCCCTGACTTCTCAATATTTAATGATGAATCTTCTGTTCTTCCTGCATGCCACAAGACGCCTCTGAATGTATTTAGGGGAAGGGAGGGGGATCTGGAGGGGGGAGGGGGGGGTGTGTGTGTGGGTGTTCAGGGGGGTGGGCTGGAGGGGGCCACAGTTCTCAACCGATCGACACCAAATTTGGTATCAAGCATCCTTGGCACCCTCGGAAGGTCATGCCATCCTTACTTTTCGGAAACCTCCGCCAAGGGGTCGTGGGGAGGGGGGGGGGGGACCACACGCAGCTCCACACGCACTTGCGGTTAGTAAATCCGAGCTGTTCCGGTTTGTTTCCTTTTTGTTTGTTTGTTTGTTCTTTTCTGTCAAGGATCTCCCGAACCGCTTGACCGAATCGCTTCAAATTTTGTGTGGTGGTGTGTCCCCATGAGAGGAAGGCATCTGTGCTGACCTTGACGTTGGTGTATGACCTTGAACACCGAAAATCGTTAAGGGGCCATAACTTCCACACCGCAGGTCTTAGAGTCTTGAAACTTGGCATGGATGTACTTTCGCTTATGGCCGTTCTGATGATGGCGTACCAATGAAGGTCAAGGTCAGGGAGATCGGTATGCCTTGAAAGTGGTAGGGGTCTAATGATTGGGTTTTGCTGTCCCACGCATATCTCCCCTACTGCTTTACCGAATTGTTTCCAGTTTTGTGTGGTGGCGTGTCACCATGAGAGAAGGCATCCGTGCATAAATTATCACCGTCATGACCTTCACCTTGGCGTATGACCTTGAAAACCGAAAATCTTTAAGGGGCTATAACATCCACACCGTTGGTCTTAGGGACTTCAAACTTGGCATGTAGGTACTTTGGCTTATGGTTCTTCTGATGATTGCACACCGATCGAGGTCAAGGTCAAGGTCATGGAGATCAGCCTTGAAAGTGGTAGGGGTCAAAACGTATTTTCAGCCACAAAAGTAAAAATATAATATTTTGCGGACCTGGCGAAACCGGTACTCAGCGGTACCGGTACTTGGCGTTACCTGTACAAGGCGTTACTGGTACTAGGCGTTACCGGTACGGGGCGTTGCGCTAGTTATATTCTAATTGAATTATGTTGTATTCAAACTGGCTCCAACCCAGAATGATTGCATTCCAACTTGTTTAACTCATTCGCATCGCAACAATTTTGAATTATTAAAACAACTCACAAATCACTCAAAATATGCATAAACAAAAGGAGAAATGAAAGAAGATTACGGGGTTTTACTTCAGGTTTAGACGTGTATTTATAAGGAAGTGGTAGATCAGACTTTTTTTTTATATAGACTTTATATAAAACCGATTGGTTCCCCCACAACAAACCAAGTGCTACAAAAACAAAGTCAGAGGCAAAATTGTGATCTAAGGGAGTGAAGCGAGTTTAGAAGTGACCAAGGTATGGTGTGCACACAGATTTACTTCCCTTGAAGCAAATGCATCAAATTGACACCTATCTATTAATTCCGGACATATATTTAACCCCTTCACTGCCAGAGAAAAATGGGGAAATTGTCTTTTTCTTTATTATAAAATCGAAGAGAGAAATGTTAGAATCAATCAGACTAAATGGTTCAGACATATCTTTCTTGACTTGTCTAAAACAAAAACCAGCATTCCATGACTATGAATGATGATATAAAAAGTTATGACATCATCAATGACATCGCCCACCCTGTAGTAGATGCGGCAGACAGGGAAGGGGTCAATCTAATCAATATTTGCAACGACATTTACTTCTGTTATTGTTACATTATATTGCAAAGCCTTCATACTCAGTGTATTTATAAATGTGTGCTGTATAAATAGTTTTTTTTCTTCAGAAGCCAGTGTAGACCTCGGCTGGACAAAAGCAAGATCCGCCTGTTGATCATTGCTGATACAGAAAAGGGCCGTGTTCCATACTTTGACTCCAATGCCATCAAGAGGATTGATGATACACAGCTGGAGCAGGTAAGAATTTCGAAACTTGCTTTCATTGAACATTCATTCTGTATATATACTTCTTTGATCCATCCGTCTTCCCCCACCCCATTGCTTCCCCCCCCCCCCCCTCCATTCCACCTTGCTAAGGCCTCCATAGCTTCCCTTATAGCTATCTAGTTTTTGTTTTCTTTTGAAAACATTTTTCGTAATAATGATACTGAAAACTTGTATAGCACATATTCTAATGGGGCTCTTAGCGCTTCCTTTACAGGGAAGGGACTCAAAACATGAAAAGTAATACACAAATCATAGTGAACAACACGAAATACAATAACAATACCTACACTTCCCCTTTACCTCCCATTCCCACCACCCCCGAATTCCAACCCTTCCCACTGCCAATACAGCTATTCATACAAATAGTTCCCCCACCTTCTGGAAGTTCTGGGCTTGTAACTTCCTCTAATCCATCACTCTTTTTGACTCTGCCTTTTCCCTTTGCTTACTGTCATCTGCTATCTTTCTATCTCACTGGTCCATTATCCTGCCTTTTTTCTATAAATTCTTACAAAGATTTCTTTATCCAAAGTCGGACATGCTGTAACCTCCCTCCTTTATCGTCGCTGAAAAAGTTCCTTCTGCAGAGAGGGCTTTTCCTTTTTAAGTGTGGCATAAAAATGACAGTGATTGATAACCACAGCAAATTGAAGGTATTCTTGACAATTGGTGAAGTTGTAACATGGGAAAAAACACTCTAGAACATGGTCAATGTTTAGATTTTTGTCTTTTGACATTACTACTACAGTATTATTTGTTCTTCTTGACTCGTGTTTCTCAGAAAAAGGGCATCCGGTCTGCCTGCAGGCTGGTCCCTGGAAGTAAGAACGCCAAAGATGGAGGAAATACAGCAGGGGTGTCATCAAAGCCTGAACCTAAGTACCAGGTGAGATGTTTAATATGTACGTGTGTGTGTGTGTGTATGTGTGCATGCAAAATATGCATTTGCTAGAAACAGAGAGAGAAAGAGGGAGAGAGTGTCATGTCTGTCTGTGTGTCTGCGTATGTGTATAACTATAAGAAAGCAAGTAAGCTGCTCTAAGAAAATGGTACAACAAGCATAACGTAATTTTCTCACATATTTGTTGGAAAATTAGTGAGTTAATAAAGTTAATTGTTTCTTTCCCAAAACGTTAGTTTAAAATTTTTTGTTTGATTGAAGCACAAGTTGTGTGTGTCATAACTTGTTTAAGAGTATTTGACACAGATGACAATGCATTACTGTGTTGCTTGTTTTAGACAGTAACGCTGTTGTGTTTACTAAAAGGGCAAATAGACTTATATGTATGTATATATCTTGTTTTTTTCCATAAGATAATGTTGCACAGTTTTTTACACTTTGCCATGTCATGCACATGGCAGATGACATGCACTCTCTAATCAATGGTACAATTGACTAATCAATGGTACAATTGCTTACTTTGTGAGTTTGAGGTCATGTGAGATGATAAACTGATATCAGTGTATCATGCGCTAAGAATATGATTTTGCCTAGAATATTGATGTTAAACTTAAAGGTCGATTTTACCTTTTTGAAGCTGAGTTAAGATGCACTTCTGATTTTGTTGTGTATATTTAATGTTGAACATAAAATATACATGAAGCTGTATAATTTTAAATAAGGGGCAATTTGATTGAAATGACGCTTTGATACAATTAATGCACAGTATCATTTATATCAGATCATATCATTTATAAATGTGTGTGTGTGTGTTTCTGCATGTGTGTGTGTTTGTGTGTGTGTGTGTGTGTGTGCATGCATGCAGTTTCAGAAAATGGGCAGTGATGTCAAGCTGTTGGAAGAGATGATGTTTGGTTCAGTGGCTATGGCCTACAAAGGATCAACACTCAAGGTCCATCATATCAGGTATTGTGACCCCCCCAAAAAAAAAAGAAAGAAAAAAAAAAGAATTTTTATTTTTATAACGTCAATGTTATGTTTTATCGTTTTGCCAAGACTAAGAGCTACGTCTCAAAACGTCGGAGTGTGCTATTATTTTTGTTTTTGTTTTGGATTTTTCAAGCAATAATGTTATTTTTTTAATTAAAAAAAAGAAGAGATTTTGTTTCATATTCCACATATTTGAAATTTTTGAATAAAACATTATTGGAAAGTGTGTGCAAGAGCTCAATTATTGTTTGAGGCTGTGTGTGTGAATATCAGCTATGATGTGTCAGTGATTGCGTTTACTGGTAAATAATAATATAATAAGTAAAATACTGAAAAAAATATGACCCTGACTGTTAATTTTTTTGCTAGGACTGATAATGTTTTTAACAGGGGCATTGTGGTTTTCACTGTGGTTTTTCCCTGGGACTGGTTTTGACACCGGTTGTTGGGCATTGTTGCTGATGGGACTGGTTTTGACACCGGTTGTTGGGGAGCATTGTTGCTGATGGGACTGGTTTTGACACCGGTTGTTGGGGGGCATTGTTGCTGATGGGACTGGTTTTGACACCGGTTGTTGGGGGGCATTGTTGCTGATGGGACTGGTTTTGACACCGGTTGTTGTGGGGCATCGTTGCTGATGGGACTGGTTTTGACACCGGTTGTTGCGGGGCATTGTTGCTGATGGGACTGGTTTTGACACCGGTTGTTGGGGGGCATTGTTGCTGATGGGACTGGTTTTGACACCGGTTGTTGGGGGGCATTGTTGCTGATGGGACTGGTTTTGACACCGGTTGTTGGGGGGCATTGTTGCTGATGGGACTGGTTTTGACACCGGTTGTTGGGGGACATTGTTGCTGATGGGACTGGTTTGACACCGGTTGTTGGGGGGCATTGTTGCTGATGGGACTGGTTTTGACACCGGTTGTTGGGGGGCATTGTTGCTGATGGGACTGGTTTTGACACCGGTTGTTGGGGGGCATTGTTGCTGATGGGACTGGTTTTGACACCGGTTGTTGGGGGGCATTGTTGCTGATGGGACTGGTTTTGACACCGGTTGTTGGGGGGCATTGTTGCTGATGGGACTGGTTTTGACACCGGTTGTTGGGGGGCATTGTTGCTGATGGGACTGGTTTTGACACCGGTTGTTGGGGGGCATCGTTGCTGATGGGACTGGTTTTGACACCGGTTGTTGGGGGGCATTGTTGCTGATGGGACTGGTTTTGACACCGGTTGTTGGGGGGCATTGTTGCTGATGGGACTGGTTTTGACACCGGTTGTTGGGGGGCATTGTTGCTGATGGGACTGGTTTTGACACCGGTTGTTGGGGGGCATTGTTGCTGATGGGAATGGTTTTGTCACTGGTTGTTGGGGGGCATTGTTGCTGATGGGAATGGTTTTGACACCGGTTGTTGGGGGGCATTGTTGCTGATGGGACTGGTTTTGACACCGGTTGTTGGGGGGCATTGTTGCTGATGGGAATGGTTTTGACACCGGTTGTTGGGGGGCATTGTTGCTGATGGGAATGGTTTTGACACTGGTTGTTGGGGGGCATTGTTGCTGATGGGAATGGTTTTTAAAATTCCTAGCGCGATCATTGTGTGTAAGTGAGGATAGTGTTTATGTGTGACACTAATAGATTATTGAGATACGCTGTAATTTTGTAGCATTTTTATGTAAGCTTTCGGAAACGTTCCCGTATTTTTTGAAAAATGCAGTGAACATAAATTGTGACTAATTTAGAATTTTGTTTTATTGGTTAATTTTTCTTTGAATTATCAGTAATGAACAATTATGTTTGTTTCAGATGTCCTCCTCAGCTGCTTGTGACAAAGGTGTTCTATCCGGATAAACCCAAGGCAGATTCTACTAGGTGAGATTATCATGTTAGCACTAAGGTTTGTCTGTGTGCTTGTGTATGTCTGCATGTTTGCAAGCGTGCATACCTGTAAATGTATGAGTGAAACATGAGATAGAGGTATTTATGTGAAGTAGTTTTTGTTTATATAGTCAAGAAATTTCTAGTGATTTCCTAGTTTTTATCATGTCAGATTTTGTGTGTGTGTGTGTGTGTGTGAGAGAGAGAGAGAGACTAGAGAGAGAGAAGAGAGAGAGAGAGAGAGAGAACGAACGAATGAACGAACGAACGAAATTTTATTTATACAGAGAGAGAGAGAGAGTGAGTGAGTGAGTGAGTGAATGAATGTGTGTGTGAGAGAGAGGGAGAGAGAGAGAATATGTGAGCATGCTAAATCTTGAATTTTCTCTTATGGTGACTGTTTATTGATTGTTGTAGTTTATAAACATGTAGTTATATATGGATGATCAGATGCACTTAAAAACTGCAATATTAACAGATTAAACTGAATGTTGTTTTACTATTTACAGTGCTGACACCGATTCTGATTCAACACCCAGCAGTCTCTCCAGCTCTTATGCAGATCCTTTTGGAGACGTTTCCACACCAGTTCGCAAAGTGAAAAGTAGTCATGGTAAGAGTTTTTGTGATTTGTATGAGAGAAAGAGAGAGGGAGGGAGGTAGAGAGGTAGAGATATATATGCATGTCTGTAAATGATAAAATTGTGAGCAAAGGAGAGGAGTATAAGTTAAGCTTTATCATTTTCTTTCTTGGCTGTTAACTCTTCTAGTACCATGGACGAATACATTCACCCTTGGAAGACATCACTCTACACTCCTACCAAAAGCAAAGAGTAAGACATTCACTGCCAAGTACCCTGCCATGTGTTTGTCTATTTTTAGAGCTTATGCGCCGGCACACTTGAAAAAATAGCTACTCCCCTCTTGTCAGTTGAGATGCAACGGACAACTAAGAACGTAACAAAATACATCCATGGCGCTAGAAGAGTTAAACCCTATAAGACGAAGACTTTTTCATGTGTATAGCATGTAGGATTGAATACCGTTTTTGTGTGTGTGATTTTCAGTGAGCAGCATACCGATGGATGTGCCCTTTGTGCGAGAGAGCTTTGTAGACAGCTGTGATGAGGACAGCGGGTTGTATTCATGTAAGTTTGTTGAAGTTTTTCTTCACAACTTTTCTTATGTTTTCTTCTTCATCTCTCTCTGTTTTTTGTTTGTTTTTTAAGTCTAGAAAGGTACTCAGCTGAAGTTTTCAATGATGCACCCCCACTCTCCCCCTCTCTTTAAGTTATGAAATGAATATTCCACTTCTGTTAAATGGGAATTGATACCCTCATTGTTGGTGGATGACCACGTTTTGTCCAACTTATAAAAGTAGTATAGTGTATCTCTTTATATGTTCTGCAGACGTCTGCAGTTTGTTTAATTTATTAACATATCATGACATTTCTGTATCAAGTCTAGAATACACAGCTACAGTAAGTCCTGAACTAAAAAGCAGAGTTTACTATCCCTGTTTCTCTAGTCTACAATGGTTGAATGCGTTTTGTTAAAACAAATTCAGTTCATCTCCTTGTGTATGTTCTGAAATACTACTAAACAAAGGAATGTTGAAACTTTGAAAGAAAATTTCATGATACTTTTCCTTTGTGCTTTTCACTCAGTGACGTCCAGTGGCAGCTTCCAGTCCCTGTTCCCCTCCCCTAGCAACAACAGCGCCAACAGTTTCAACAGCCTGCATCGACGCTGGATGCGTTCGCAGACCACCTCTCTGCAGCGCTGCTGGGATTCCCAGGAAACCCTCAACAGCATGGAAGTGAGTTTGGCCTTGGGAAACATGTCATTGACTTGGTATGGTTTGTTGAAAGCAGCACTTTTTTTTTGTCATGGTAGAGTATCAGGGGTGCATGTAGGTCAGGCTAGGAAGCTCAGGCAATGTTGGAAGCAGAGCCATTCTGTCTTAACCCTTGTAGCGCTGAATAAACACAGCTCTTTCAGTGCTGTTAGCTGAATTAACTTTGGGAACTGCAGTTTTGGAGAAGAGTTGTGTCAAAGAACCCTTCTTTTTCTACAAAACACTGAATTAAATATGTAAAGTTATATATCATTGGAAAGCTTAGATGTTAGACTTTGGCATGAATGTGATTGTAAGACTGTATGTGATTTCAAACAGGTGTGTTGAAATTTAAAAACATGCAACCACTTTCCTGGCTATTTTTGTGCCTTTAACCTGGATTGATGGATGAATTGTGTGAAAATAATAAAAGAATAATCATCCAAAGACATTTGGACATGGGTACCTTTGAAATTATCAGGTAATTTGCTTAAATAAAGGTAATCAAAGTCAAGTCATTGATCAGTAACAAGATCGGTCTCCGTGAACATCGGCGCCGATTTCCAATGTCACGATGATTTTTTTGCTCACTTTCGTCAGAAAACCTTTATTAGTCTCTTCAGTCAGTCATTCTTAGTTGACTTGAGTCAAAAACAAGCTGAAAAAAGCAAATACTTGGAAATGTCCACGATTGAACTGAGAAAATCACTTAGTCCGTGCCTGCCAAGTTCCAACTCAGCCATCATCGCGATCAATAATCACTTCATTTCCGGTTGAAAAGTTCAATGTTCTCAAATCTTCATACTTTCCAGCGATAATATCATCTAAATCGATTAATTTCAAGCTCTAATCACAATTACTGGCATAAAAAAACTGTCAGTAAAGCTCTCGAACCGGGCCGCAAAAGCCAGGCCGCCATTTGCAATAAGCTCAGTCTGAACCCAAAATAGATCGACAAAAATTCCCCCCCAAAAATTCACCCTCTTAACCAATGAGAAAGCAGGATTTAATGCCGATGACATCAAGAACAGCCACTTTTTTGATGACATAGTGTGGTAAGAACACACATTTTCAATGATTGGCCGCTATGATAGGTGGTTTGTGATGTCATGTGGGTCTTCCCAGAATTTTCCGGGATCCGCCATTGGCTCTAGGGGGGGGCGATCCTGGAACATTCCGGGAACAGCGCTACTAGGGTTAAGTCATGCTGACATCCTTTGTTTTAAGAATTAGATGCGTTTGTTGGTGTTATTATGTTCACTTCTTTTGTTGAAAGGGACACCTGCTTTTCAGTTTTCTCTCATCATGTTGCACTGTCCAGATTGAATTATGCCCATCATTCTAGGACCATAGGCGAATACAATCGCCCAGTACATCACTCTACACTTCCACCAAATGCAAAGACATTCACTGCCAAGTAACATGCCAGGTGTTTGTCTATTTTTAGAGCTTACGTCTGTGATTTTTCCGTTAAAGCAACGCATGCACACTTGAAAACAATTACTCCCTTCTTGTCAGTTGAGATGCAACAGACAACCAAGAACGTCAAAAAAGGCATGGCACTAGAAAAGTTAATATTCATCTAAATCCCTTCTAAAGATTTTGAACAATCTAATTATACATAAGTGATGTAAAAAAAAAATGTAGGCCAAAAAAAAAATCAATTTGTGTTCACATCACGATCCAGATAACTCCAAGATTGCTCTTAGAGTAATATCCTAACCCACCACATTTCATGAAAATCTGGGCTTTAAACAAAGTTAAATATGGTGCTGATAGACAGACAAGCCGACGAACCAAGGAAGACAACATATCCTCCTTGGTACTTCCAGTACTCCACGGTGAGTGGGTGTTAACGTACCCTGGCTAAAAGACTCCAGGGATCATCCCAACAGCCGAAGTACTTTACACTATGGTATAAATGCATCAGCTATGGATGAAAACAGTATGTGTGTGGCCGTTTTTGATTACCCTGCCATGTGGGCAGCCACACTCTGTCTTCAGGGGATTTTGGAGACTGATGATGTTATGCTAGGAGCTTGTCAGACTCAGACCCTTGTGCCTTACAATATGACTAATAAATAGTAAGGAAATATAATAACAAAATTTTAAATTTGGGTAACATTTCAAAGGTGTACCTTATAGTAAAAAAAAATATGGTATGCATTCTGCAATGGAAAGGGAGATGTGATGAAGGGATAGAATAGTATGTAATGTGACGCAGTACTTTCTGCAATTTTTTTCTTCAGAATTCTCAGATGCGGAAGAAAAAGCAAAACAAACTGGCCATTGGGATTCTGTTCAGCACCGGCGATGGGAAAACTTTGCATGAAGAGAAAGACAATGAGGAATACAGGTGTGTGGATGACTGGGCTTTATTTCTTTCATCATGGTTGTACTTGTGTTCCTTTTTTTAGAATGGTTGTAACTTGCATGCCAGATGTATGAGTGGTATATTTCATGTTCCTTTTGACTTGGATACATCTTATTAAAAAAAATATTTGAGTATCTTTGCTGTGATGTGTCTGTGTTTAGGATATGGTAGGATGTCATGAACTCAAAAAACAAAAGTCCGTCAACAGGGCATTGAAAATGAAACAGAAATTCAAGCATGCTAACATCTTTTTCAGGTTCAGGTATGCTTTAAAGCGAACGCATTTAAAAATCTTGTGATGTTTGTTTATGATCAATTTTTTTGTGGTCTTTATAGTCCAATACAAGCTTGTGTTTGTTGCAGAATTTTCCAGAGCTTTTTCTTCTCACACATGGCCCTGATTGAAGGCCACGTGGAAGGTCTGCGTAGCTCTGTGGAAAGAGAATACTTCACAAGGAAAAATACAGTGCCTGCCATCTTTGAGGTGAACCTGTGTTTCATTTTGTAGTAAAATCAAGTAGACCCCTCAAAAAAGAAAAGGAAAAGCTGGGCTTTTAAGCAAAATATTTAACTTTTTTAGGTTTATCGAATTTTAAGTTTTTTGTGTGACCCCAAGCCATCCATACATGTAGTTGTAGTGTATTTTTTGTGTGATGCAGATTGGCTTTCAAATGCTCTTTTTTCCGTTAGTCAATGAAGGTGTAATAAAGTAAGATCTCTGTATGGGTTTTTTCTGTATGGTAAGTTACAATTTTTTGTTATCCAAATGTGACAAGTAAAGTTCTTATAAAAAGTCAACAGAGTTTACAATGGTCATGTTAGCTTTATTTTCTGTGTGTGTAATACATGCGTGCTTGTGTACATGTGCACACACATGTGTGTGTGTGTATGTTTCTATTAATTGTAATTGTTTGTTGCCCAGTGTGTTAGAAGGTTCTTTTTGCTTCAGGCTTTGGACAAGTTCCGTGACGGAATGCACGACCTGTGCATGGGGCCTCGCCTGCGAGAGCCAGTGTGGCTCAGCATGATGTCTAACGTCAGCTACAAGTACGCGCTGTGTGAGCGCTTCGTCCATGAGTTCATGTTCCTGGCAGCCAAGTACGACAACAAATCCACCAAATTGTGAGTCATCGTTTGTTGTGAGCATCATACCTATTGTTTTCCATAGATCTTCAAAAGTCTGAATCCCAGGATTGCAGCACTGATGCCTCCTAGTTTGAAAGACATAAGTCGTTCACTAAAGACAAAGCTGTAACATTGATGTCCATTGCCGTAAGAACATCAATTACCAGTATTATACAACCCTCCTTCTCCTTCGGACCTGTACTGAAATGGCTCAGTTTTGAGTGTACAACCTGCCCACAGCCTGTCGGCTTTTTTCATGTCTGTATATCCTGTCTTTTTGCCTATCCTTTTAAAAAAAAAGAGTGTCCTCTACAATTGTCAAAGTTGGTAATTTTTGTTATGTGGTAGAATGGGAGTGTCCGGTTTATTGTTCATTTTAAAGTTCTTAAGATTCTTGAAATCTCCACTTTTTTTTTCTTTCTTATGATAACTTTTCTGTGATGCTTTACTTTTGAAAGGACGTTTGATTTTGGTTGTTATCAGAAAACTTGTTTAGAGCAGAAGAATTTATTGAGAAAGTTGAGGCATTTTAATTTTTTTCTGAATAAAACAACATATGGAATAAATTACATAAGTGGCTAAGAATTGTAACACTTTAACTAGAGTTTAGTATTAAGTGGAATTTATGTTTGGAAGAGATGAAAAAAGTGTTCCACAAGAAGCTCAATTATTATTATTATTATTAATATCATAGGGTTTGGGTCTAGATTTGACATGGTTGATGCAATGCCCCCCTCCCCCCCCCCCCCCCCTTAGTAATAGCGGGGAGTCCTTCGTGCAAATAGTTTCCCCACCTTCTGGAAGTTCTGTGCTTGTAATTTCCTCTAATCTGTCACTCTCTTTGACTCTGTCTTTTCCCTTTGCTTATTGTCGTCTACTATCTTTCTGCCGTACTGGTCCATTCTCCTGTCTTTGTTCCAGAAATTCTTACAAAGATTTTCTCCAGCCGAAGATGGACATGCTGGGTCTAGCTATGTCATAGTTAGGCGCATAACGGCAGCATGACTCAACTGTGCTTATATGACAGGAAACTGAGCGATTGATGAACAAGAATCAACAAAGAAGATACGATTTCACGGTTAACATTTTTTGCTTTTAGCCTTTTTGTTTTGGTTAGGGCAGAATAGTGTGAAATTGCAAGCACATACAGTACATTTTAGCACAAAAAAACAGCTTTATGATTTATATGAGCTTCTTATTTCCCTTAGCGGTACCTAGTGATTTAGTATTGTATTGCTTTGTTTCCACAGCTTCATCAGCACCATGTTGTCGGCTGTGTTGACCTATCACCTGGCCTGGGTAGCCACGGTCACACCTGGTGATGGCACGCCTTCCAAGTCCTACATGGACAAACATTCATCAAAATGGGTATGGGATTATCTCTTTCTTCCTATGTGTGTGTGTGTGTGTGTGAGAGAGAGAGATTTAACCTCTTGGTAATATACTATATAAAAGTATATTCATACATTTTTTTAGTATTGGTTATTTAGACATGGATGTTTATGATAGAAGGCGTTTGGGTTAGGCGTGGGTGTGGGACAAATAAGGTAGATAGATATGTGTATGGTTTGATGTAGAAGAATAGGGCAAAGGATTGTGGGGGTAGAGGGTGGGTGGGGGTGGGTGGGGTGAAAAAAGGAAGATGTTGAGATGTGTTTGTAAGGAGCAAATGAATGCACTGTTATTAAAATGAAATGCTGGGCTTTTCAATTTCAAAATATCTGTGTTCTCATTGAAGTCAGAGCATGTTATCAGGTACATTAGTATTTAGTGTTTTTTTTCTCAGTGCATTTTTTCACTGAATGTTCTATAAGCAAGTCTTAATTTTAGTTTTGCTTTCTATTTGTATGAATGGGCGTGAAAGAAGCAATCCTCTGCTTAATTAAACCAGGAATATTTTTCAGTTGAATCTTATGAGAAAATATTTTCATGATTTTTGTGTAATTTCTTTTTCAGATTGACACGCTTGCCAAGACTCATCCATATAATCCGTTATGGGCACAGCTTGGGTGAGTTTATTATTTCATATTCTTGAGATAAAAAGGACATGCTTTATTTTGTTTGAGGATATTCAGTAAAAGAAGTATTACATGTCTGCAATTTGTGACTTTTGAAAGGCTGCAAATATCGGATTTTTTAAATTAAAAAACTTGCCAAGTTATTTAAATAAAAAAAAAAGTATGTTTTAATCAGTTTCTCATCTTTACTGTCAAAAGTATTTTTATTGTATATATATATATCAGAATAAATAAATTGTAGAAATGTGTGTGAATGTAAGTGAGTAGTTCTTAGTCTTAGATTTTTATCAACATGCACTGTTCTGTCTGTAACAGCGATCTGTACGGTGCTATCGGAAACCCCCTGCGTGTGGCGCGCACGGTGGTGGTGGGTCGTAAGGGGGACCTTATTAACATGCACTGTTCTGTCTGTAACAGCGATCTGTACGGTGCTATCAGAAACCCCCTGCGTGTGGCGCGCACGATGGTGGTGGGTCGTAAGGGGGACCTTATTAACATGCACTGTTCTGTCTGTAACAGCGATCTGTATGGTGCTATCGGAAACCCCCTGCATGTGGCGTGCACGGTGGTGGTGGGTCGTAAGGGGGACCTTATCAACATGCACTGTTCTGTCTGTAACAGCGATCTGTACGGTGCTATCGGAAACCCCCTGCGTGTGGCGCGCACGGTGGTGGTGGGTCGTAAGGCGGACCTTATCAACATGCACTGTTCTGTCTGTAACAGCGATAGGTACGGTGCTATTGGAAACCCCCTGCATGTGGCGCGCACGGTGGTGGTGGGTCGTAAGGGGGACCTTATTAACATGCACTGTTCTGTCTGTAACAGCGATAGGTACGGTGCTATTGGAAACCCCCTGCATGTGGCGCGCACGGTGGTGGTGGGTCGTAAGGGGGACCTTATTAACATGCACTGTTCTGTCTGTAACAGCGATCTGTACGGTGCTATCGGAAACCCCCTGCGTGTGGCGCGCACGGTGGTGGTGGGTCGTAAGGGGGACTTTATTAACATGCACTGTTCTGTCTGTAACAGCGATCTGTACGGTGCTATCGGAAACCCCCTGCGTGTGGCGTGCACGGTGGTGGTGGGTCGTAAGGCAGACCTTATTAACATGCACTGTTCTGTCTGTAACAGCGATCTGTACGGTGCTATCGGAAACCCCCTGCGTGTGGCGTGCACGGTGGTGGTGGGTCGTAAGGCAGACCTTATTAACATGCACTGTTCTGTCTGTAACAGCGATCTGTACGGTGCTATCGGAAACCCCCTGCGTGTGGCGCGCACGGTGGTGGTGGGTCATAAGGTGGACCTTATCAACATGCACTGTTCTGTCTGTAACAGCGATCTGTATGGTGCTATCGGAAACCCCCTGCGTGTAGCGCGCACGGTGGTGGTGGGTCGTAAGGCGGACCTTATTAACATGCACTGTTCTGTCTGTAACAGCGATCTGTACGGTGCTATCGGAAACCCCCTGCGTGTGGCGTGCACGGTGGTGGTGGGTCATAAGGTGGACCTTATCAACATGCACTGTTCTGTCTGTAACAGCGATCTGTATGGTGCTATCGGAAACCCCCTGCGTGTGGCGCGCACGGTGGTGGTGGGTCATAAGGTGGACCTTATCAACATGCACTGTTCTGTCTGTAACAGCGATCTGTATGGTGCTATCGGAAACCCCCTGCGTGTGGCGCGCACGGTGGTGGTGGGTCGTAAGGCGGACCTTATTAACATGCACTGTTCTGTCTGTAACAGCGATCTGTACGGTGCTATCGGAAACCCCCTGCGTGTGGCGCGCACGGTGGTGGTGGGTCGTAAGGCAGACCTTATTAACATGCACTGTTCTGTCTGTAACAGCGATCTGTACGGTGCTATCGGAAACCCCCTGCGTGTGGCGCGCACGGTGGTGGTGGGTCGTAAGGCGGACCTGGTCAACAAGATCCTGTATGTGCTCAGCTACTTCATCCGCTGCAGCGATGTGCACGAGGCCCCCTTCTCCAACTGCCTGCCCGCTGTACTGGACTCCCTGTGCTGGGACCACGGGGGACCCATCCAGAGCATGCCCTCCATGGACGGCAGCACCGTGACGCTCGTCGACGCGGTGCCCTCTCCCTTGGACTCGCCTTCGCTGGCTGTGGATGTGGCAGAAACTGCTGCATGCGGCAGTTGCGGCAGCTGTACAAGTGCTTTGCAGTTTTATTCCTCCACTCAGGGTAAAAAGGTGGCATCGCCCAGCCCTAAGAGGGTGGCTGCTGCCAACACCAGGTTGAACGATCCTGACAGGACTTGTGTGAAAAGCGCGATGGCTGTGTCGCAGTGCAAAAAGGACATAATTCAGATGATAAGTCAACAAGAAGTGGATAGAACTGCTGTCAACGACAGTGTTGATTGTGTGGGGAGAAAGGTCAGTGACAACACATGTATGCCATGTCATCAAGAGGCTGATAGAACTGCTAACAACAGCGTCGTTGAGTGTGAGGGAAAACCAGTCATTAGTGACGACAGTGGTATTGAAAACAGTGGCAGTTACGATCCAGAGGGTGATGTGGAGAGGAAGAATTCAAGCGAGTGCAGGATGTTTGAGGCCCACATAGTGGAGGACAGAAAACTGGAAAACGTCCAGCACGTGCGAAGATGTGCAGAAAGTGGTGCTACCTCTTTACATCCAGAAGAAACCGTTTCCTCAGCTTCAGGTGCGGACAGCAGTCAGGATGGGGGCTACTCCAAGCGGCAGACGTCAATGCTGGCATGGCAGCTGGCGGCTGACAGCAAAAGCCCCCCTGCCACGGACAAGCAGCGGGCCATGATCAAGGAAGCGCAGAAGCAGTTTCTGAGCGGAGGCAGCAACAGCATGTTCGAGGAGTACTTTGAAGGCGATGCAGAAATCAAGACCATTGACGATGTGTGCGAACATCAGCGTGTTGTGAAGCACCCTCTGGTGGGAGCCAGCGCCAGTGCTGCTAATTCCACACCCTCTTCTCCGCAGGCACACAGTACTGAGTGTGGGACTTCAAGCCCTCCGCCCAAGATCAGTATGTCACGTCAGAGCAGTACGGACGCCAAGCCTCATGTTGCAAGGCCCACATCTCTGAATCCAGCCAGAACAAGGTAAGAGCAATGTGTCAAATTAGTGAATCCAGCCAGAACAAGGTAAGAGCAATGTGTCAAATTAGTGAATCCAGCCAGAACAAGGTAAGAGCAATGTGTCAAATTAGTGAATCCAGCCAGAACAAGGTAAGAGCAATGTGTCAAATTAGTGAATCCAGCCAGAACAAGGTAAGAGCAATGTGTCAAATTAGTGAATCCAGCCAGAACAAGGTAAGAGCAATGTGTCAAATTAGTGAATCCAGCCAGAACAAGGTAAGAGCAATGTGTCAAATTATTGATTGATTGCACAAGCTGCTTTTATTTAAAATATTAATGTTTGGCTCTTATAAAAGCAGTTTAAACATTCTTTACTGTCTTGTCATTTCATGCAAAGTGTTTAGCATGGTAGTGTGGAAATTAAGGTGCCATATTTTACAGACTACAAGAGGCACCTGATTACAAGGCGCACCCCCCAAATTTTACACAAAATTCAGATTTTGTTATTATAGTTTCTTACTATATTATCAGTCACATTATAAGACCCAGGGGTCTCAGTCTAGGAAAAAAGTATCCCCTTATAGTCCATAAAATACGGTATCTTTAACGAGTTGTGTATGTAATAATTCATTTTTAATTTTATGGATCATTTTATGAGGGATTCTAAGATATACTTGAAGAACATTCGTTTGTGTGTATATATTGCCTTTATTGGACGTTGAGACAAAGAATGTATGTACACTTTTAGTGCATACATTTGGTGTTTACTCATGCAAGTAGACATCCAGACGCACACACTTTGACTTTGCCCTTGTACACACACTCACACACACGCTATCTTGCTCTCTCTGAGCTCTCTCTTTCTCTCACTCGCAATCATATAAACGCACAAATGCTACTCTCTCACTCTCTCATGCTTATTTAATTTGACAAGCTGATGAAAAACACTCTGGGATGAACATGAGGTGTTCTGTTGATCTGAACAGGTCTGTGACACCAACAGAGCTGAACAGACGCAGGCATTTGTCCTCCACAAGCAGTCTGGACATGGATGTGTTTGATCCTCTGCTTCACTGCCAGGAGATCAACATGCCCGCGTATGTCATTTATCCAAGCTCCGTTACTGTTTGTGTGTGGTTTTTCATTTTAAGGCAATGAGGGGAAATAAAATGGGAGGGCACTACATAAGAAAGTTGAATGAATTTCATGGAAAATTAATTATAAACACACTGACTGGTGACTTAGCTCCTGTTTTGGTCTTTCTTTGGTATACCAGCTTGCTGTGAGTTTTCATTCTAAGACTTAAAGAAGGGTTAAGCGCTGTATATTTGTATCAATCTGTTGACAAAAATCAATTAAAAAAGATGTACGGCCGTAGAGTTTCGGACTAGTGGCTGGGAGGTCATGGGTTCGAATCCCATCAGGGTCTTTTGGATTTTTTTGGCCCAGACCGGTTCCTACCCAGAGTGAGTGTGCTGTGAACTCAATGGGAAGACTGGGACCACACAGTCGAGCTTCATCCACTTTACGGATGTGTATTGAGAATGTTGCTCTACTTTCCTCAACACTGCAGTTGTCTGTTTCTCCCGGGCCTGGTTGACGCCAGGATAAAATTGATAGGGAGCATGGGGACAGCCCTGTCACGGTGTCTCAATTCGGGAATGGACCTCTCAGCATCATCTTCATCAGGACTCATTATCATCATCATCAGTCATTAAAAGTAATCATCACCAAAAAAATAAAATTAAAAAAATGTAAATGAAAAGAATAAAAAGAAAAAAAGGAAATGATAAAGAATAGAAAAAATAAAACAATGAGAGAAAGAGAAAGGCAAAACGATACGAAGACAGAAAAAGAGGAGAAAGGAAAAAGAAGAAAAGAAAACAAGACAGAAAAAGGAAGATGGAAAGGAAAAAAAGAAATAACAAGAAGGGAAAAGGAAGAAGAAAAGGAGAAGAAAGTGAAGAAAAGAAGCCAGACGCAAGAAGAAAGGGGAACAAGGAAGAAAACTTGAAAACTTTATTTTTCAAGGATAAAGATTTTAGGCAGCGCCTAGTCTTCCAATCTGTCCTTGGTACATATACGAACATAGAATACAAACATGGCAAGGCATGATATTACACATACAGATTTGAACATAAAGGTAGCACCTTTGTACATATACGAACATAGAATACAAACATGGCAAGGCATAGAATTACACATACATAATTAAACATAAAGGTAGCAAAGCAGGTATTGTGATACGAATTTATAGAATTACATACGCGCATGTATAGTTGTTAATACTTTTATTTATTTATTTATTAAGACAACTTTTATAGCGCCTAATCTTTAAGCTCTAAGCGCTTTACAGAAATCACTAAAAATGAATAGTAAACACAATGAACAAAAAGTATATATCAAACATTGACCAACACCCCCCTTCCCTGATCCCTCAGTCAATTTCTCAATCACGCCCAAATAATGAATGACATAATCTACAGTACACTTTCGCAACCAACTTGAAACACTCACACTGATGGACACTTAAAGACGCCCAGGCCACACTATTAACAAATCACACTCACACTTATAACGATAGAGAGAGAAAGAGAACGAGAGAGAAAGAGAAAGAGACAGACACACAGACAGACAGAGAAAGACAGAGACGGAGACACAGAGAGTCAGACAGAGGGACAGACAGAGAAAGAGAGAAGAGAGAGACACACAAACAGAGACAGAGATATATTATAGGACTGAAATACAGTTGCATGCATCATAAAATAACAACTTACTATCATTTGTACATACAATAGTCACAAAAAGGCACATTATATTCAATATTAATAAACATTCACACACACACACACACACACACACACACACACACACACACACACACACACACACACACACACACACACCTACACACCTACACACACACACACACACACACACACACACACACACACACACACACACACACACACACACACACACACACCGACACGCACACACGCACACACACGCGCACACACACACACACACAGACACACACGATTAGTGGAAAAACATTAAATGAATGACACTCACACACATACTAATAAAATAGCATTTTAAAACACTTATAATGTAAAATCATTTTAAAACAGTGAGACAAAATGGATAAATAAATAAAAATACACAAGTACATAAAATGTTCACAACATTAAAATACACCCATCCAGCCCATCCTTTCACACACACACACGCACGCACGCACGCACGCACGCACGCACGCACGCACGCACGCACGCACGCACGCACGCACGCACGCACGCACGCACGCACGCACGCACGCACACACACACACACACACACACGCACGCACACACGCGCGCATGTACACACACGCACGCGCTCACATGCACTCATCCATTGTGCATCATTGACCGTAGCGGCAGAGAGCAGAAGCAGAAAGAAGAAAATGGACAAAAATGGAAGGTAATGCAGAAAAGCAGAAGAGGGAGCGTAAAAGAAGGAAGGAGTTGGGGATAGAGACGGGGATAGAGAGGAGCAGAGAGTAAGACAGATAGAAAACGGAGAGACAAAGACAAAGCGGGCATACATGCGTGTAACCATACACGCACACACCTGCACGTGCACGCGGCACACGCAAGAATACATGCACATACACACAGATATATGTTGAAGCACGTATAAAAGAACTAGGGATGAAGAGGGTGAGGAAGAAGAGGAAAAACAAGAGAAAATGAGGATGGAGAAAGAAGACACGATGAGGAGGAAGAGGAGAGGAACGACGAAGAAAGAAGAATAGAAAAGAGTTAAAGGAGAAGAAAAGGAGAAGCAAAAGTGCAAGAAGGAGAAAACCAAGAATCACCAGCAGCAGATAACCAGCAAGGACAATGGACAACGGCAACGGAGAGAGAGAGAGAGAGAGAGAGCGTGAAAAGAACAAAATCAGTGATTCATTATGGAAGATTAACATGTAATAGTAAATGTGCAATGAATGATAATCTGTGTATTTGTAAATCATGTATCAGTGATAAAATAGAATGTGTTATATGAATGATATTGTGTGTGAATAAATAAAAATTAAAAATTTAAAAAAAATGTAAGATTCTTATAAAATGTTGACAATCTTTTTTTTATTTTTTAGCTTTTCCGCTATAAAAGGAGGGAAGTGAAAAGAGTAGATTTTGGAGAAAAAAGTTCAGTTGAATCAAAGGTGCTAGCAGACTGGAACAAAAGATATCAAAGCCAGAAGCAAAAAGGTATGAGGGGAGCGAATCTGCATCCTACATTCTAACTCAAGAAGAAAGACCAGGAAAGGGGGATGATCTTGATCGTGGTGTTTTTAGATAAGACTGTGTATTATAATTAACACAGCATCCTTTATCCTTGAAGTTTCAATTAGATAAAAAAACAAATTGTTTTCAGAATGACATGCCAGACAGAACAGGTGAGCCTGCCGGGCTATGACAAGAACTTTGGCCGGTCACTGCTGGGGGGCTACAGTGACCACTACATGTCAGACTTTGTCCTGCACGGAACATCGGACACGTCCTTCCGGCCCAAGCTGCTTCACGATCTCCAATCTACGTTGCAGGTAATTGGGATAAGACTTTATCATCTTGAGTTTTACCCTCCTAGTATTCTATCCTCTCACTACACAAAGAAATTCAACAATTCTTGAAGCTGGCAATTTGTGATTTTCAGTAGATTGTTTATTGCACGCACACACGCTCGCAGACACAGACACATACAGACACACACACACACACACACACACACACACACACACACACACACACACACTTATAAATCATTTATTTTATAATTCCTCTCCTCCGAAATTGGAATGTGTCACCTGAATGCAGCAGGGAGACCAGTGAAAACAAACTGACACATACGTACCTCACCCATTATCATGATTATGGCCATATGGCCTGAGAATGCAGAAGAAGAATTTGTCATTATCAAATCTTCAAATTCAGCTGATAATACTTTTGTTGGTTCTCATTATTTGGTTTGTGTGCAGCATTCCATTCTTGACGAACCAGTGGCCGAGTCTGTTTGCATCATAGCAGATACTGATAATTGGTGAGTAAACGTGCCTCTATACGGGGAGCTGGACGACCCTGCCCCTTCCATGAGTCTCTCATACCGGGGGGTCTTTCATCAAAATAGTTCCCCCACCTTCTTGAAGGTCTCACAAGTCATTGTATTGTCACTAGTTGCTTACTAGAAGATCAAATGTTAAATCCCTTCGAAATTCTTTTTTTTATCTTAACTGAGCTAGCTTGTCCTTCAAAAAGAAAGGGTAAGAAACACAGGATTATATTTTCTTACACATGTTTTAAGTCTTAGCTGTATGTGTGAGGGTTAAATGAGGTTGCTGAAGGGACCCCATTGAAAAGTGTGGAAGATGCAGGTAGATCTATTGTTCAACACCCTTGGGCTTTTAGCTACTTTTTTGTAATGTGGATGAAGCTTTAACGTTTTTTACTTTTAAATTTCCATGTTTTGCAAACCATAAGGCGATACATTTCCCCCCACAGACTAAGGCTGCTGCACCTTGTAATGTGACTGATGACCAACTGATCAAAATACGGTAGTAAAATGAAGCCACGCTGTAAAGCTGTGTTGTGTGCGTTCAGGACGGTGGAGGTGGCCAACAGCCGGCTGCTGGAGATGAGCTGTTCGGGGACCATGCCCTGGACCACCTCCCACCTGGTGGCCAGCCTCATTGAGTCCATGCTCGACCTCCATCGCCTCAGGATGAGCGCTGAATTTGTGAGTGTGTGTGTGTGTTTGTGATTGACAGAGAGATAATGTGTGTTTCTGTTTGTGCATGTGAGAGAGAGTGTGTGTGTGTTCATGCATGCGCATGGACGGCTTGCATTGTGTGTGTGCTTGCAGGACTTGCATGGCGTGCCTCTGTGTGTGTGTGCGTGTGTGTGCGTGTGTGTGTGTGTCAATGCAAATGATGTAGCAGAAATAAAATTGAGAAGGTAGAAGGACATCTGTGAACCTGTTTGGGCTGAAAAAGAAATTACAGAAATGGCATATTTGAAATTACCAGTAATTCTAAGTTGAGCACTGAAAACTATTGAAAAGATCTATGCCAAGTACAGATGGATTTCACCCTTGACCTTGCGTGTGTTCAGTGCATCATGCACCTGGAGGACCGCATGCAGGAGATGTACTTCAAGAGTCTGATGCTGGCCGAGTACATCAAGGGGGTCAAGTCGCACAGTCAGCACCAGCTCACAGCCATGTTGGGGTAATACTAACTGTTTTGTCTTTTGATTTCTTTACTGTTTCTCATTGCTCCCAGTGGAGTTTTGATTTCTTGAGCCAGTTAAGGCTCGCCATGAAATGTCTGTTTTTCTTCTCGACTTTAAGGATTCCCATATTGTCCTCATGGATTGACCATGCTGTTTTCCAGCTGATTTTTGTTTTAATGATGGTGGAGTCATTTTGGTTGATTTTGCATAGTATATAAGTTTGGTAAAGTAGGATTACAAAGTTTAAAGAGCTCACTGATTTAAAACTCTGTATCTCCTTGTATGTGTAGTTTTGCAAGTCTATTCTATTCACACGGTGGCATTGTAATCCCTATTGATTGTTGATGCTTCTGTTCATGACTGATGGGAAATGTTTCTGGTTTTGTTAATTGATGAATACATCTGCTTTTTTCCAGGTTCGATGCCAGTGACCTCCCCCTCTTGCTGTCCATCGCAGGGACTCATACTCCCAACTTGGCTTTAGGCTCCGAAGCCAAGGTCAGATCACATATTCTTTAGTGTCATCTTTACAATGGAACACAGTTGTCGGACTGTCTTTCCGCTTAAAACCTGAGAACCTTAGGCCCTAGATACGACCCAGAATGCTATCACTGAATTAGTCTTTCGTACCACCAGGCGTTCATAACGTCTAAGTCTACCACCTTGAATGGTGAACAGGCATCAATTGATGCCTCAATCACGTCTTAACCACCACTTTCGACTTCAACTAGATATCTATGCCCATATGCTTAATCAACCAAGAAAAAAAGGAGGAGGTTCATTGAAGTGTGAATCTGTCAAGTAACATAACTCGGTCGAAGAGTACCTCAGAGGATCAACAGTAAGTTGAGTAACAGGGGTAGTCTAGCCAGGAGCTGAATTTATAATAGAAAGAATGATTCTCTCTGAGTTGTTCTCAAAGAGGAACAAGAAATTCTTTTAACTTTTCCTCACTCAGTGATGCATATATTTTTTATTTTTTTTGGATAATTGAACAAAATGATGTTAATGTGAATGTTATTTATCTCTAATTTCTCTTAATTAAAGACAAACAATTAACAGGAATTATAAACAAGAATTGTATTAAAGATTTGAAACATTTGCAAGTTATGTCAACCAAGCCATGCTGGCAAGATTATCAACATACAACATACTTGAGATCCTCAGAAATTAATTCAACATACTTAGTCATAATAATTACCAAAGCTACTTTCCTTGGACCGTTTATATATGAGTTTGTGTGTGTGTGTGTGCTTGACATTTTAAAATTCCAGAAATTGTTAGCAAATCCCTGAAAAGTCAAGTGATATTACTAGTTGTGGTAGAACTGTGTGCCAAGCATGGCCTCAAGCTAATTATTGGTTAATCTGAATTTGGTGAGAAATGAGCCTCCCTTTTATTGGTCTCTCAGGAAACATAATAAGGTGTGTTGTTGTAAGGCGCGTTACTATGTAACTTGTATTCAGCTGCAAATTTATTGTCTGTCATAATATTGAAAATCTGTCTGCATATCATTTGACAGTGATATTGAAATTCTGTCTGTGCATATTTTTCATTTGACATCATCATTGAAATTCTGTCCTAGTGCATATTTATCATTTGACAGTGTTGTTGAAATTCAGTCTGTACATCTTTATTGCTTGACATTGTTACTAAAACTGTGTCTTGGTCATATTGTGTATAGAGACGTGATATGGTCTGGATTTTCTTTGTTTACACTGTATTGTGTAATGGTTCGGTTACGTTCACACCATTCTGTACAGTCAGTAGGTTGTTGTATTATATAGCTTGCTATGGTTTGTTTACACTGTATTGTGTAATGGTTCGGTTACGTTCACACCATTCTGTACAGTCAGTAGGTTGTTGTATTATATAGCTTGCTATGGTTTGTTTACACTGTATTGTGTAATGGTTCGGTTACGTTCACACCATTCTGTACAGTCAGTAGGTTGTTGTATTATATAGCTTGCTATGGTTTGTTTACACTGTATTGTGTAACGGCTTGGTTACATTTACACCATTCTGTACAGTCAGTAGGTTGTTGTATTGTAGCTTGTTATGGTTTGTTAACACTGTATTTGCCTGTTATGTTTACCCTGTATTGCGTAACAGCTTGTTCGGCTTTATTTTGTGTTGAGCAGTAGATTAGTTTGCATTGATTACACTGCATTATGTATATTAAATCTTAACACAGTTTTCAGGTATTTGAAATGATCTCAAGTTCCAAATTAATGCCCCATACCAATTGATTTGCTCAGAATTGTGAATTGCCTCCAGCGAGTGCTTGCATACTGAATTGTAAAACTATTCCTTGCAAATTCTACGCATCGGGTGTTCAGTTGTGCTTTAGTTAATGTATGTATATTAAAATTAGCTGCTAATGCTAATGCTTTTTTGTGTTGTAACGTGATTGCTTTTTGTTGATGTAACTGTGATATTAATTGGAGACAAGGCTTTGAAAATCTGTCAAAATGTTGTTCAATGATCACAAGGGATAGTCCGGTGAAGCAGTTTATTTGTACATTAAATTCTAAGAACATATATGTGTATCTGTGTATCTATCCTGTGAGGGTGTAAGAAATATGGTATACCATTTGTTTTTCTTTTTTAGTGCACAAAACATTCTGGCCTGCAGAATCTTAATTTCAACTGAGATTGAAAGCTTGATATTGACATATTGGAAGCTTTGTAATCTGTAGCAAACACATATCAAACATCCCCCCCCCCTTCTTAATTCTCTTCCCCTAAATAAAGGGTACCAAACTGTTTCAAGGAGCTTTCTTGGTTTTCACCTACAGTATAATAGGTCACAAATTTTGCTATGATAAAAAGTTTGAGTGCTGGGAGAAGCAACATCAAAATATCCTATATGTTGTGATACCTTTTTTTTTCCAATTGTTCATTGGTCCAAATATTAGATACAATGCTTTCAGGTTTCCCTTAGCTGTAAGCAGCTGAAAACTAGGTGGGCAGCAAAGTTACTACGATTTAATGTCATCTAAAGTGTAACTTCTGAACTCCAAACCAACTTCTATCGTGTATACTTCAAGTTGAAGTAAACGCAAATAATTATTTGAAATACTTTAAACAGTCAGGTGAAAGTGTTTTAAAAAAGGGGTAACATTTTCTTTTGAAAATGTGAAGAAGCACTATTATAAAAGTAAATAACAAGTTTGCATTATCGTTTTGTATATACAGGACGAATTAGAACAGTACTTCAATGAGTTATCATTGGTATCTAATGTTGTTCTGAGGTAAAGCAGCTTAGCTGTTGTAAGCTATAATATTTTAGATTTCCAGCAGAAATGTGTCCCTCAAGAATTAAATTGCACATGTATGGGGACTGTTCTTAACAAAATGAATCTACCGGTAATCATTTTTGTTTGCTGCTTTACTTCCTTTTTGTGAAATATTCTATCTATTCTATCATGTTACCGTTTCACTACGAATGAGTTATACCTTCCAATTTGGAGCAAATGCCAATTTACCAAAGACCAAAAAGTTCTAGTCTTAACAAGACTAGATTACTTCCCTTGGTCTACACAGCCAATACCACTAAGCTGCCGCGGAACCCACTCACTACGTCACTTCCGGAGAGGCAACTTCAAGTCATAATAAAAAATGTTCCAACTTGGAGCAGCCATGTTCTTCTTTGCTCTTCAATTTATTTTGTTTTTCTAACTGCTTGATTGTCATCGCCCCGTTCTGGGAAACGAGCCCTTGGTTTCCAGAGCTCGAGAGCCTGTCTCACGTTCCAAGCGTCCCGCTTCGTCTCACAGGGGACACTCTGCTTCAGCCTCGCTCCGGTGTAGGACACGCCAACCCCCAGCTGTTTCAGTTGACCGCATGGCTTCTATGCGGGCCGGGCTGCGAGCACGACTCTTACCAGACAAAACTGTTGACCTAGTCCTTAAGGCTCGTAGGCAGAGCACCAATAAGCTTTATGACATTAGGTGGGCTTCTTGGTTCGGGTTTTGCACAGCCCAGGGCATTCCCCCCTTAGACCCTTCTGGTCCACAGTTCACCCAGTTTTTAGCTCACCTGTACCAGGACCGCGGCTTATCCGCCCAGACTTTGTGTGGTTACAGGTCTGCCGTTGTTCATACCGTTGCTGTGGCAACGGGCAAGAGAAACCCTGTTTTTTCGTGTGCCATTGAAGTCTCCCATCTCATTGATGCTGTGCGTAATGTCTCTGTTTCGTCCGGTGTTCGCCTTCCTCAGTGGGATGTTTTTCTGGTCCTCTCATTTTTTAGGGATAAATGTGAGCCCATGTCCTCTTTGTCCTTGAAGTTACTAACTTTTAAAACGGTTTTTCTTCTCTCCCTGGCCACTGCTAGGCGGGTTAGCGGTGTTCATGCTCTTAGTGGTCTGGGTTCCGACGTTGAGTTCAATACTTCGGATCAGTCAGTCACCTTGTCTTTTCTGCCCGAGTTTAGGGCCAAGAATCAGCCTGCTCAGATTGCTTCCCCCTCAGTTACTGTTCAGAGTCTTTGCACCATTCTCGGCCCCGATGATTCGGATAGGCTCCTGTGCCCTGTCAGAGCCCTTAAGTATTACCTTAAGAGAACCTCCCCCTTCCGGGGGCACAAACGCCGTCTGTTCATCTCCCTGAATGAGAAATACATGAGGGATATCTCGAAATCAACCATTTCTAGGTGGTTAGTGGGCGCTATTAAGTTAGCGTACTTAAGTGCCGACAAGTCATTGCCCTCTAACCCCCTGAGAGCCCATGAAATCCGGGCTATCAGCACATCCCTGGCTATGATCAAGGGAGTGGCGCTTTCCAGCGTTATGGAAGCAGCGTACTGGAAGTCTCAATCCACCATTTCTCCGCCAGAAGGCAGGACGACACCTTCGGCATCAGGAAGGTGGTGCTTGCGCAGACTCCGGTTTCTCTGGCCTAACGGTAATCGTTTGTTATTTTTTGTTCTGATGTTGGTATGCATATGCTTATGCTGTTTGGGGGTATGGATGTTTTGATTGTTTATTTGTTATAATGTCCTCTCTCTTACAGGTTATCCCTGGCGTTCCAGGTCAGGTTTGTCTTGTGGGTACTGTTTGTTTGGCTTAGTTGGAGTGTAACTTCAACAATGTTTTCTTACCCACCTCCTCGCTGGGAATCAACTCATTCGTAGTGAAACGGTAACATGATAGAATAGATTGAATGATTTTAGTTAATATAACTATCTATTCTATCTATATACTTACCGTTTCACTACGATCAAGGTTCCCACCCACCTCCCTCCGACGAAAACATCATTGGGAAGGTTGGTTTTTAAGGAAAGAAAGGAGAAAATTTCTTATCATGACTTGAAGTTGCCTCTCCGGAAGTGACGTAGTGAGTGGGTTCCGCGGCAGCTTAGTGGTATTGGCTGTGTAGACCAAGGGAAGTAATCTAGTCTTGTTAAGACTAGAACTTTTTGGTCTTTGGTAAATTGGCATTTGCTCCAAATTGGAAGGTATAACTCATTCGTAGTGAAACGGTAAGTATATAGATAGAATAGATAGTTATATTAACTAAAATCATTCAATTTGCTTTGTGCTCATTAAGTATGTGAAGCTGTTATTTTTCTGTCGTTGTTGTTGAGAATAATGGTGAAAGAATATTAATAATTTATATTTAATTATTCTATATTGTTATAAAACTTTGTTGTTCTTGTTTTTGAAGCAGATAAATCATCAGTAAATTTGTTTGTCATTGTAGGTAACCCTGGAACAGTTAGTTAATTCTACAAGCACTTTTTGCCTTTGTTGTAGAATTTTACCCCCCTTGTAGTTGTATATTTCTTTCATTAAAAAGTTGTTTTTCTTTTCTTTTCTTTGTGTGTGTGTGTGTTTTTTGGGGGGAGGGGCAATTGTATCTATGTTTCATAGATTGTAGCTAATTTTATTGTATTCATACTTTTATTTTCCAATATTGTTTTTATGTAACAGATTTGTTTAGTTTTTTTATTTTATTTGTTATTTAATAAATTATTGAATGTTTGTTTAAAATTGTCGATTCACCATTGTTGAAGGAAAAACATGTTTGACCAATTGTGTATACTGGTGCGTATCTTACATGTTCTTACTTTATTTTCTCACATGTCCATTATGTCGAACACATTTATAGCGGTACTGTAATTCTGCCACCCAGTGGTCCCACTTAATGTTGGGATTGACACATTGCTGATTGTATTTGTATAAGCAAGTACAGCACAACTGGATTTTATTCGTCATCGTTGTTGTCGTACCCTGGTTAAAGGACTCCAGGGATCATCCTAACAGCTGAAGCACTTGAACACTATGGTGCAAATGCACCAGCTAGGGATGAGAACATTACGTGTGTGACCGTTTTTGATTACCTCGCCACATGGGCAGCCACACTCCGGAGGAGAACGTCATTGAATATTCTGTATTCTTATATGTTTGCATTGATTATGTTTTGATGGCATGTCAATGATTTGCTAAATATAGCTCTGTTTAAACATTGTCTGATAGTCTGGCAGTTTGTCTTGGTCTGTTGACAGAAGCCTGGCATAGTTTAGTAATCTAACCTTAAGTCTATGATCTTTTCCCCACTCTTGCCTTCCAGCTCTAGTATGAGTTTAATGCGTGTCTACGCGTGGGGGGGGGGGAGGGGGGTTCAGTTTGTGTGCTGTTTTTTTCGTATTAATGTCATTCATTCTTTTATTTATTTATTTCATAGAGATATATGGTGAGCTAGTCTTTTAGAGATGTTTGTATAATGTGTATCTGGTTGTTGCTGTTAGTATGAATGGTGGGTGAAAGCGCTTTGAGTTGTTTAGCAAGATTGTGCGCTATGTAAGCATTATTCATTATTTATTATTAGTAGTTTACGAAAAAGACTGCGTGAAAGTGTCACCCGGAAGCACTGACAGTGCAACCCTCCACTAAGAGTGGACCACTCAATTTTAGAGTCCATCCAGTCACACATAGGTCTACTCCTGTCACCATCTGTAAGGAAAGGAGACAAGTTGGGCTACACCAATCGAATCACACTAAGTTAAGGATCGCTTTAAAAAGTTTGTTTATGAAAATTGAACTGGAAGAGCAACAGTACAGTATTTGATTTTCAGCCACAGACCTTTGCTTCCATGGTAAACCTGGCTCAAGTATCCTTTAAGTTTGCAGTTGCATTTACTGATCTTTCCTAATATGATCAGAAAATGTTAATGTGACTTTTGGTCTAAGCCTCTCTCCCCTTGGTTCCCCCACCTGGAAGTTCTGCGCTTGTAGCTTCCTCTAATCTGTCACTCTCTTTGACCGCCTCAATGAATCGATGCCCTTGGTCAATGAATATATGTTGTACGGTTCTGTTTATGCTGAGAACTTCGCTTACCGTCATCTACTATCTTTCTGCCTTAGGCCTGGTACACAGTACATCCGGAGCTTCTGCGCGAAAATTATCAATAAGTAAAAGAATGAAGGAAACAAATATACGGATTAGGGGAAATACGGACGTGCGTATATGTTTTCCCTTCTTTCTTTTACTTATTTACGGATTGCTCGTGGGTTCCCGTGCGGAACATCCGCATGTGTGTGTACACGGCCTTAGTGGTCCATTCTCCTGACTTTTCTTTAGAAACTCTCACAAAGTTTTTCTCCAGCCGAAGACAGACATGCTGGGCCTAACTATTTCTTAGTAAGGCGCTGTATTGAATTTGGTGGTTTGGCAAAGAGAAAATGATGATTGTAATGTACCTATAGCCGTTGTGGCCATGTGAGGGTCATCAGTGGGTAATTGAGGCCTGATGTTTTTCATTTGTATTTGAGAGGAAAGTGAAATATGTGTGTGAAATCCCTTTAGTTTTATAGTCTTATGTGATTTGTTAATGCACAATGAACATATGCTAGGTTTTCCCTCTCATTTACGGTTCTGTTTATGTTGAGAACTTCTCTGATTTTCGCCCTGACTGCAAAGATCAATCAATATTAGGACTACTGTCTAAAATCACCCACCCATCCCCACAAAAAAAAGAAGAAAAAAAGTACAAATCATGTTTAGAATGCACTCCTTAAGATAAAACAAAATAGAATTTTTTTTTAAGGGGCATGTGTGGAGATATACTGATTTCAATATGTTTATGTTATTTTTTTAAATTTGTAATTCATCACTTTATAGGTTAATCCCCTATCTCTCTCTCAGACTTCTGCAGTTTTGAGATACTACTGTCTTCTTCTTCTTCTGCATTCTCAGGCCATAAGGCCACAATGGATGAGGCATGTATGTGTCCAGTTTTCAGTTTTCACTGGTCTCCCAACACATTCTGATTTCGGAGGAGTTCAAAGGAGAACATTATTTAAAGACTTTTTGGGGAAAAAGGCAGGAGAGTGGGCCAATAAGTCGGAAAGATAGTACCATATTTTACGGATTACAAGGCGCACCTCATTATAAGATGCACTCCCCAAACTTTACACAAAATTAAGATTTTGTTATTATAGTTTCTTACTATATTATCAGTCACATTATAACTTATATAAGGCGCAGGGGTCTCAGTCTAGGAAAAAAGTATTTGTAAAATGAGGTAGATGGCAGTAAGCAAAGGGAAAAGGCAGAGTCAAAGAGAGGGACAGATTAGAGGAAGTTATAAGCACAGAACTTTCAGAAGGTGGGATAACTATTTGTTCGAAAGACCCCCTGGTATCCTCAGCTTTGGTCGTGATCCAGAATCATTGCTTGCGCAATTTGATAAAACTGTTAAAGTGTTGGTGTGACTTATGCAATAGTAGTTTTCCTCATTGTTCTCAAAACTGCAAAGTGAGAAAAAAGGCAAATATTCTGTTATTATCTGATAACATGGTGTTTTTTTGTAGTGTCGAGTCCTAGTGTACATTTTTACCTACAAAACCTTACCTTTGACACCTCTGGTCGAATTGAGTCTAGTGTACATTTTTAACTGCATAACCATACCTTCAATATTACAACCTTTGACACCTCTGATCGAATCTTTTCCTTATTGACTTTAGTTCATCTTTGCAGAAGAAAAAATGTTTGATTGTTTTTGTTTTGATGGAAAAGTAATATTATGTTCTTAAATTGACAATGTTAACATTTCTGCCCCTTGGGGAGATAATGTATTACAGGTAAGAGCACAAATGATTGCTTTTTCAGCCCTAGGGGCAGAAATGTGAATACTGCCGCTAAATCCTGATTTGCCAAATGCTTTTTGCCCCCATGCACAGTAGTTGGATTATTTACATACATATGTCTAAAAGGTTTAGAACCTTTCATTTGAATGAAATTAAACCATCTTTATTTCTAGGGTTGTTACTTAAAAAATACAAAGTTCTGGAGTGTATTTCATTTTTTTCCCCTTTTCTGAATGTAGAGATTTTTATTTTCTAACGGGAAAAAAGTATGCCCCTTATTTGCTAAGCTTCGTTTACATCGACTGAATTTTTTTATTTCTGTTGAAATGTTTTTGGTAGTTTTGTGTAACATACTTCAGGGTTTTCTTTCTCCCCCAAATGCTGTTGAAAAGTGCAATGAGATAAACTGCTGAGGTAATTGCGTTACAATTCTCTTGATCTGTGGAGGTGCATTTAGTGCGAAAGAGTGTTGTCCAGATGGAGATGATTATGTATATGACTGGCTCCAAGGTTTTGGATTCTGTGATAATAAAGAATGCATCTCATTGGTAGGTGTTGGAAAGAGGACCCGCAGCTGTTAGCTTGTAGTTATGTACTTGATTTTCTTGTGAATGTGCCTTACCATAGAATGAAATGGGAGATTGCTTTACTATGTCTTTGCATGTTTCTTTGACCAATGCTAAAATAAATCATTTCTCGGAAAGATTTTGTCATTGTTTTTGCATGGTTGTACTATGATTGAGGATCATGTTCGTCAGTTACTCGTTTATAATTATGCCAACAGCTATGGTCATCTCAGGACTATCACCACTTAAAGTTCAAACCGCATTATAACAAAACATATTGTATCCTACCAACATTCACATAATAAAACATGACAAAAAACGAATACCGACCTAAAGACCCATTTATATTCTGGATTAATAACGAGTTGAGTGCAGTGAGACGCATTTTCACATTGGCAACATCCAGTAAAAATCTCCACCAAGGAACCACTCACTGATTAGGACCAACCTGTTGGTCTTGAAAACCTCTTGCTCACTTTCTACCATAATGTCCCGCTCTACAGACTTTCACTAACTTTGTTCGCTCAGTGTCCTACGACCTTGTGGTTCCTTTGTGGAGATGGCAGTGTGTAAATGTCCCGCACTGCACTCATTGGGTGATGCTGATCAAGAATATTATCCAACTCATCCCTTGTTAGCATCTACAGTGCAAGCACAAGGCGGAAAGCAATATCCATTATAGCACATTGTGTTGGTGCAAACCTCACTGACACCTGTTGGCCAGCGGTAACACAACTTGGAAACCATTGGCCATAAGCCCTAGCATCGGCCAAATAAAAGACTGTAGTCGAGACATGTATTTCAGTGCAAACAAATCTTCGTTGTAAACTTCTGCTAAGGAATCGCTTACTGCAGTGGCTCAGATCTGTCAGTAATTCAACTTGAAAACCGTTGGCTGTACACCCATAAAACCATAATCTTAATATGCATCACCCAACGTGTGCAATGATGCACATTCTGACAGCGCAAACATTACAACAAAAACAAAGCAACAAAATAAAAAACAAAAAACAAAAAACCCAACATGCATTGACTTGAAAACTGTTGACCTTAGACTCCCAAGAGTTGTATACCATTCTTGATCAGCACCCAACGAGTGCAGTGCAGCACATTTTACGCTTCACCACTTCCACCAAGGAACCACAAAGTGGGAGGACATTGAGCCAACAAGAGATCAAGCGAGAAAAAGTAGGAAATGGGATGACATTTAATGCTTTTACATGATCATTCAGGTTGTGGGTTTAGGCAAGCTTTGAGAATCTTCTTATTCTTCTGCCAATGATGTCCACCTGCCGTAACCGGCAGTAACTGACATATATGGGGGTTCGAAGAAAAATCGCTGCGTGGTGGACCCCCCCCCCCCCCCCTAAAAAACAAAACAACATAGACAGATAAGAAAGCATGTACCCCCCTGCTAGTCAGAGAACACCTGGCCCCACACGAGGAGAGGGAAAAAAAGAGAGAAAGAGGGTACAGTGTGTTTATGCTGGTAGCTTGGGGGACTGGATGATTAATTTTCTGGGGACAGGGAGTTCCAGTCTCGGATGATTTTAGGGAAGAAGGAATAGTTTCTGTGTTCAGTTGTTGAGGGGATTCGTAGGTTGTGGTTGTGTCTTCTGCTGCTGGGGGGTAGAGGTTGGAGGGAGCTGCACCTGACGCAGGCTAGTCCATTCGTAATTTTGAAGAACATGCCAAGCCTGGTTGCACGGCGGCGTTCGGTCAGTGTAGACCACTGCAGTTGGTGGAGCATTGCATTGGCACTTGATGAATTCCTGTGTGTTCATGACATATTTTGCCGCCCTGCGCTGCACTTTTTCAAGATCAGTGATCAGCCTGTCAGTGTGGGGGTCCCAAACTGAGCTCGCATATTCCATGATGAATCCTTAACCAAAATGGCACATCGCTCATTCTTCCGAACGTAGCTTGCTATCAGTCTTTACTGATAATCCCCTCCTCTTCTTCTTTTTTAAAGCCCAATATCCACTTACAATGTTCTATTGGCTTTTCAGATATTAAAGTGATGACGCGGGACCTGGCAGGATGTGTAAGTGTCCTGTCTTCTTTATTCTTCTCCGCTTTTTGTAGATTCTCCCAAAAGTTCTACAGCGACAGAATAGTCAGCAGTGACTGTGGTCGCTATACGGAAGGAAGGCAGGAAGGAAGGCGAGTCTTGTTGCTTCAGTGAACTGTTCTCACTGGTCCATCATTTACTATGAAGAAGCTGCCCACTTCTTTGGTCTAGTACTTCGAATAATACTAATGTCGAGATACAAAGTAAGTTGCTGTGATGACCCAAAAGCTTACGAACCTCCATGGGCAGATACATCTGCAGTCTGTACTCACTGAGGTCAAGAGGACTATGGGGACTGGGAGGCAGTAGTAGTGTGTGTGTGGATTGATTGAGACCCACTCCACACCAGAGGGAGTCAGCGCGGATGCTCAGTTAGCATGCAGTTACATCAATCCAAGTCAGAATTTGGCAAAGTAAGTTCTGCTATTTCAATTTCTGCGTTAATGGGATAACTGTGTTGACCCCACCATAGGAATAATGAGCATTTCCTCTGTTGCACATTCTCTCTTCGAACCACAGAATTTGATATCAAACTTGCCCATGTTTCCAATCAAGCAACTATCATATTTTATGTGCATATAAATCCCATGCAAAGCCATTAAAATCTGTTTTTTATTTAGGGGTTTTCTACGATCCCCCCCACCACCAGTGACCACACTCCTCCCCAGTTAATGACATCAAATGGAATAAAGGGAGAGGGTATGAGATGGATGCTGGTGGAAGAACCCGGTGTGTTCATTGTACTTAGACCTCGTTTTCAGACATAACAGCAGTAAACTGTTGCTTACACTTGTTCGAACCTTCAATCTAAACTGTTGGAGTGACTGTGCATGCTCCGGTCCTTAAAGAACGGCGATCTGTAGCCATTTTCATCAAGCGGTTTATAAAGCCGGGGCTGATCCTTGAGTTTATGAAGAGCAGCCTCCTGCGAGCTAACAGGCTGGGCCTGTCTGGACAAAACCGTGCACACCGACATGGACAGGCTGTCTCTGCTCTTGGCCGACTTCACCGTCACTGAACGGGGACAGGATGGCACCACACTGACTGGAGCGTGTCTCACAGTGCTCCCAACCTCAGAGTCCAGAGCATTGTCTGTGTAAGAAGGCATGACCACCTTCAGCTTCTGAGGCTCTGGGGGTGGGGGAGTGCGCTGCTCAGCGTCAGTCCCATGGCTGTGCTTACTGTTCCGTTTCCGCCCTCGTTTGTGCAATCTGCGCATGAGATCACGGTGAACGTTGTAGCCGAAGTATTGATAGCGGAAAGGGTCATCC
>JAGGCT020000410.1:47500-50000 GCA_017654935.2 Phymorhynchus buccinoides
GATTCGATCACGTGATCTCGAAGCGCGAATCACATTTGTTTTTGGAGACCACGTGATCGAATCGTATCGTACAGTCGTACGATAGTAGTGGACGTGTGGCTGGCCCTTTGGTTGTTTACTTGATGCAGCGTTTTTGCTTCGATTCTTTAGAGGGAAAAAACCAAAGAGCACAATAACAAATCATCTTCCGTTGCTAAAAATCATTGTAATATAACACAACTTTTAAATTGTGCATTATTTAATTTTTTTTAAAATTTCTTCTTATGAAAAGAGAAAAATACGCAAAAATGTTTTTTTCCCTTAAAATATCTGCCTGTTTATTACTTTCCCTTTTCTCCTCTTCAAGTTGATTCAAGCGGTTAACAGGCCTGATAGATATAAGCTAATACCAACCACAGCAATTCCAGGAGAAAAACAAACAACAAGTATACCCAGCAACCAGAGGTTTGTCCTGCTCCGAAGCATGCACTGTAACACTGAATGTAGGTCTATGTCAGAGAAACACACTTCTAACTGCACAATGCAGTGCATGAACGGTCGAGGGCTGCCACAAATGAACTCAAAGCCAAAAGCAATGGCGCGATATAGTGAGTGGCCCAGCGCCAGCGGCTGAGGGGCGCATTAGGTTGAGCTTAGACCCGCAATTCCCGATCCAAAGAACCGGGTGCGTATTTTTTGACACGCGCATCTACTAACAAGAGGAGAACAGGAAGGGGTGGCTTGTAGCGTGGGACGAAATCTGGCGTTTTAGAACGAAGTTTAGTTTAGCGTCCAATCGGTCGTAAACTCTTACGGACGATGCATTCCTGAAGACAGCAGGGTCTTCCCGGGGATGGAGACGATGCGATGACGATGAGGGTAGGACGTGGAGGAAATCTGGTCGAGGCAGGTGACTGCTCTGGTGTTGCGGGTTTCGTGCAGGCGATGGTCTGCGTCTGGCGTTGTCGTTGGATGAAGGGTCCTCTGGTTGTTGTCGTGGTGGGTGTCAGCCGGCCAGGCCTCCTCCTAGGCAGTAGCGGTGTTCTTGCTAGGAGGTAGTAGGGATGAGAGGAGGGGAATAGAAACATCAAAGGTCCAATCAACAAAGTGTCAACAATGTCTACCTCCTATAACTGTATTTTATCGTTGTGTTTGTTATGATTGTCGGAGGTAACTACTGCAGCCATCTAAGCTTTGGTTTTCACTAACGCTGCCTCAGCATCCATGGAGCCCTTTTATGACAAACACCAATATTCATCAAGACGTTAGGCTGACCATTAACCAATATAAATGTAAAGTTATATCGTTTTTGGGAACGGGCGATTTATAAGGACATTCTAAAGATCTCCAAAGAGCCGCAAGCAAAAAAAAGGAAAAAGAAGTGATATCATAATTAACACCTTGACTGCCAGAGAAAATGAAAGAAACAGGCCTACTCTCTCTCTCTCTCTCTCTCTCTCTCTCTCTCTCTCTCTCTCTCTCTCTCTCTCTCTCTCTCTCTCTCTCTCTCTCTCTCTCTCTCTCTCTCTCTCTCTCTCTCTCTCTCTCTCTCTCTCTCTCTCTCTCTCTCTCTCTCTCTCTCTTCACACATAGCTCACGGCATTCATGCCATTCGATCAAGACTATAAATCTGCTTAGTTTTTGACACACACACACACACACATACACACACGGATTTGTTTTTATTAATCCTGCTGCGCCGATCTCTGGTGGGCTTTTCAGATTAAACCCGCTCTACTGTCTCAGTGGTAGGAAACACCAGGGCCATTTCCACACTGCTTTCGCCCATTAAAGTCACCTGGAGTCACTGGACTGAAAACATTATCCGATATCGAGCAGCTAGCTATGGATTATGCCTAACTATTCTAGGCCCCGGCGAAATTGGCATGGGAGGAACAATGCTGATGATTCAATGTTAGAGAGAAGCAACTGTGTTGATGTACTCGTGTCAAAATGTTAAGCAATCTTTTGCAAAACGCAAATATTAACTCTGTGTGTGTGTGTGTGTGTGTGTGTGTGTGTGTGTGTGTGTGTGTGTGTGTGTGTGTGCGTGCGCGTGTGCGTGTGCGTGCGTGCGTGTGCGTGCGTGCGTGTGCGTGTGCGTGTGCGTGCGCGTGTGCGAGTGTGTATGTGCGCGCGTGTGTGTGTATGTGTGTATGCGCGCGCGCGTGTGTGTGTGTTCATGGGAAGATCACCTCTGTTATTGACAGTACATGATATAACAGTTATCTGTGACAAAATGGGCAGCACACCTGTATTTAACTCTGAGTGGGCTGTCAAATTATAACTTTTCAGTCACCATCTTTGGTGGGTGAAATCAGGTGTTTTGGTTTGATATTTTGGTCATCTTTATACATCCAGTATAGAGCATGTCATTGACACTGTAGAACAATAACACGCCTTTTCTCGATATTTTGTGAGTTAATAAAAAGCTACCCAAACTTTCATTTCTGCCTTCGTACTCTCCAGACTAGATTACTGTAATTCCCTTATTGCTGGCTGCCCACAAACTGTTCTCGCT
>JAGGCT020004109.1:0-15582 GCA_017654935.2 Phymorhynchus buccinoides
AAACCAAGTGCAAAACCATGGTGGAACTCAACAGTCAAACAGGCAGTGCAGGCCAAAAAGAAGGCCTGCAATTATTTCGATCTGCACCCCCCCCCCCCCCCCCCCCCCCCCCCCAACCATACCCTTAAACTGGAAGCAGAATCCCACTGCGACGATTTAATTAACGAAGCCAAAAGAAATTATTTTAATTCTAATGAAGACATTATTGATTACAAAGATTTAAGCAAGGCATGGAAAAAACTTAAACAGATTAATTCGAAGAAAACAGTATGGGAGCCCAGAGTCCTTAAAAACAACAAACTTACTACAAATAACTTAGACACGGCTAACACCCTGGCAGAAACATTCGCCCAAGCAAGCCAAACCAAATATTTACCTACAAAAGAAAAAATTAAACGTCAAAGCGACCCCCATCATACAAAATCACATGATAACTCTCATTACATTAACGCCCCTCTGAAAATTGCCGAGGTTGCTGCATCCATTAATGCAATCAAAAAAATTAGTAAAGCTACAGGAGACGACCCTATCTCCTATAAATTAATAAAAGAACTCCCACAATCTTTTCACAAAATTTTACATGATTTCTACTCCAAGTGTTGGGAAGGGGGTTCCGTCCCCCAGGCTTGGAGGGAGGCACAAGTAATTGGGATCCGAAAGCCAGGAAAACCGGCCAAGGATCCCAAGAGCTACCGTCCTATCTCCCTCACCCCACACTTGGGGAAAATTTACGAGCGTATCGTAAAATATAGACTAGAATATTTTTTGGATAAAAACAACATTATTCCCAAATTTCAAGCAGGGTTCCGTGCACATAGAAACTGCATGGAACAAGTAGTAGGACTCACCTCCCACGTCAGACGCTCCTTCGCTCGTCGCAGAAAAGTCCTGGCCACCTTTTTTGACATAAAAGGGGCCTACGACTCAGTCTGGCATGGGAGACTCCTAGATAAACTCAGCAACCTCGGCATAGAGGGTAACACATTCAACTTCATACTATCCTTCTTACACAACCGCAGCATGAGAGTGAAGGTGGGCCAGTCTGTGTCGATGTCCCATCAACTTGACATGGGAGTGCCCCAGGGCAGTGTTATAGCCCCCATACTTTTCAACATCATGGTCCATGATATCTATAAATTAAAACTGCAAAACTGTAAGATATCTATGTACGCCGATGACATCGCGATCTGGTCTATTAAAACACCCCCAGGTAAACAACACAGTTTAAATTCTGTCCTACAAATCCACCAATCCAACACTAATCAAATAACTCAATACCTACATAGTAACGGGTTCACAGTTGCCCCCCCAAAAATGCGAGTTTATGGTCTTCTCTACAACAAAAGTCCAACCCACCTCAATTAAAATAGACAACGTCACTAAGTTAGCAGTAACATCGGTCAAATTTCTTGGCGTGATTCTAAATTATAACCTATCTTGGAACTAACCACATTAACCACTTAACTCAAAAAGCTCATCAAGCACTAAATTTCATTAAAGTCATTTCGAGACAACCATGGGCTAAAGATCCCAAATTTCTAACTCATCTAGTACGTACATTAGTACGTAGTAGATTAACTTATGGCATGGAAGCCTTTTTCTCCCTGTCCACACAAAACTTAATAACTCTCCAACGCCTCGAAACTAAAGCCCTAAAAACTGCCCTGGGCCTCCCTAGTTACGCAATAACACTCTTGATATACAGAGACATAGACTGGACCCCACTGACACACTTAATCAAACTTAACTGTGCATCACTCTTAGTCCGTCTGTACGCAACAAACCACTTTTCCGAAGAAGAATTTCTTACATCCTTTTCCGAACCCTATCACACCTTTTCAAAAAAATACGCAAAATTCAAGAACATTTACGACTACACTCAAGAACTACTAAATAAAATACCCCTAAATAATATCGCAGCCTTCCCTCAACACAGACCCCCACAGTGGGATTGGGATCCTCCAGACATAGATATCAGTCTCCACCACCTTTACAATAAAGAAAACGACATAAATTATCTTACAGTAGCAGCAAAAGAAAAAATACACAACTTACAACACTATCTCTCCATATATACTGACGGTTCTCTCTTAAATCCAAACCAAATAGGGTGCGCCTTCCATATCCCCAGTTTAAAAATCTACAAGTCCTTCCAACTTAATAGTAATATCTCCATTTTTTCCGCCGAACTTTGGGCCATTCTCGAAGCACTGGCTTTTATTAACGACCTACCAAACTCCCCATTTCAAATCGTTATATTTTCAGATTCCCTCTCCTCAATGAAAGCACTAATCGGTCAAAATCACAACCGCGCTGAAGTTAAATACGAAATTAGAAAACTAATACATCAACTACATCTTAGAGGCACCCAAGTCCTTCTAGTATGGATCCCATCTCACTGTGGGCTGGTCGGGAACGAGCTGGCCGACAGAGATGCAAAGTCGGCCGCCTCGGGTCTCTCCGGCAACAAAATCTCAATAAAACTGTCAGTGGGCGAAGCCAAAACCCTATTAAAAAAATCCATACACCAGGAGTGGACGAAAGAATTGGAACAATATGCCAATGCCCACTCCTGGGATCCTAAAATTGTCAAAGGGGGACTGTTCCTTCCCATTCCTTCCAAAAAACAATCTTTAATTTTCCGATTAAGAACAGGGTCCACTAAATGTAAATACCAAAATCTGCCCTGTGAATGTAACAACATCTTGGACCTTGAACATCTATTTACCCCCTGTACCCAAATTCAAAACCAATTCTCATCTTTTTTCGAAACAATTATAGCTTTAAATATCCCCTTCACCCAAAAATCCATTCTCACCTATGGCCCTCAGGGATGGTCCCCCCTCATAATGTTCGCAGAGGCCATCATGTGTTCCTCATTTAGCCATAACTTTTAATAGCACCATCTAAAATCTGATACACAAATTTCTTTCATCCGTGAGGGAGGGGTCCCCCCGGACAGCGGTCTGCACACCTGCCCACACTCCACCGCCCTGCTACCCCCCCCCCCCCCCCCCCCCCCCCCCCCCCCCCCCCGTTTTTAATACGCAGCACGTTACTCCATTAGTGCTGGCTCTTTTGAGCACCCCCTTCTTTTTACTCCCTTCCCCCCGGTGGACGGGTGTGCGGCCCGACCTCCGGGGGGGTGCCTTCGTAGCCGTCACGCCACAGCGTCGCGCCATGTCGCCTGGGGTCCCTCCGCAGCCGTGCAGGACCCCCGCATACGGCGCCTTCCCTCTGTCTGGGGCGGGGAGGAGGGGTCCCTCTCCCTCCCTCCCCCCGCCCCAGTCATGGGAGAATCGTTAACCTCCCTCACCAACCTATCCCACTCTAAACTTGGACTTGGACTCCCATGCTATGTTAAATATAAAACAATATAAACAGGCCCATCTGCACGACATCGAGGGCGGGGGAGATTTTGTGGCCCCCCCCCCCCCCCCTCGGGACTCTGCATTTGGGTTCTAGTACAAACTTATTTTCAATCTGCCTTATTGCCTAAATAACAACATACTGCACAGCACCGCATAGGGAATTCCCATGCATTTCATTGGCCCTGGCAAATCCAATAGAGAAATCCCAGCTGTGTGGTAAAGACCTCTGTAACTAGCGTATATTCGCACATTTTTAAACACAAACTTATTCTTCATCATCCTCTTCACCATACATAATCCAATCCCTTCTACACTCAGCCATCTTCCACGGCCGCCGATTGCCGGCCGGGTCTCTATGATAAAAAAATATTTTAATCATAGCACAAGTTTTAATATTGAAAATAATTTATCCAACACCCCTGACCCCCCAAAGAACTCACCCCAAAGATTACATATTTTATATCCCAATTCATATTTTACTCACCAACCTACCCGTCCCACCATACATTTTAACTAGCCTATAGATTGACTGGGTGGCCTCCCCTTCCAGCTGCGAACTTATCGCAAAATACAGAGGTAACATAGAAAGAATGAAAGTATGAATGAATAAATCAGTAATTAGGCATTTTGCCCCACCTCACGTTCCGGGAACCTTTTTCTTTCTTTTATTTTCACCCTTCCTTTCGTAGAGTTGATCTCCCCCTTGTTGGGGTGGGCCTGCGGGGGGTGCTGACGCAGGGATGGCCTGCGTATCGCTCCCCTCGCTTGTCTCGCCCCCTCATTGAGTGCTGAGACCCTCCGATCCCCCCCCCCCCCCCCCTATTCTTTCGTTGTTCCCGGAACACAATGTAAATAATAAACTTAAAATATAACTTTACCTTTTTTTAATAAAATGAATAACTATCCACGATGTAAATACCTTCCCCTGCTCTACTCCCCAGTGAAGTCCCAGGGGAGAGAGTTCTCTCCCCAGGTTGGATAATTTTAAACTTTTATAAAATAGGGCCTTTGCCCCGTGATCTATTTTATAGTTCACAAATTTTTGTAAATAGATTAAATAAACACCTGTAAATACAAGTCTTTTAACATAAATAAAGGACAGTTTTGTCTTTTAATAATAAAATAAAGCTTTTGGAGTTTTTAAAACCCCGTAGCCCTGAATTTTAAACTTTATCGGTTGTTTCGGTCGGCCAAGACAAGACTTTTGAATTTTATATAACACCTTACTATTTTACAATTCATTTAACACGAACTTCGGTTCCAAAATTATTTTAAGCCCGAACTTCGGTTCACAATCATCTCAAATGAACATTTTAAACTTGATAGCTAAGAGAATTCCCCCCCACCACTATATGTTCGTCCACGTTCTGTCCTCATGTGTCCTGTGATGTTTTATCTTTATTTACCCATACCCAACTAATACACATGTCCCATATGTGCCTTCCCGGGTCGAGAGGACGTAAAACACCAACATTACTACGTTAATTCCAGCTCATTCTCAGAATTTTTTCCAGGAGACAGCCACTCAGCTGCTAGCCGCCGAAGAGAGAGGTCGTGCTTAGAAAGAGGAGCGAGAAAGAAAGAAAATTGCCTGAACGAATACGTCGCACCGTGCAAAGCGTGCACAAGAAAAAGAAGAGGAGCTACGACTTCGCCTTCAAGTGGAGCAAAGAAGAAAGGAAGAGAAGAAGAGAAGATAGAGAGCAGACAGCTTCCACTAGGCCAAGCCTACTGTTTTGCTCTCTCTACATCACCGCTGCGCAGGGAGCCAGCAAAACCACACCGAGAGAGACCACTACACCACTACCTACACCTCAAGTCAACCACGAGGTACCCCCCTGAAGACCCCTTCCTCCAACCACAAAAAGTTAAGTAACTCAAATCTTGAGTTTAGACTCGAGTCCCGAGTTGATTCTCGGGCCTCCACTTTCTTAACCGCCATATCATTGTGTTGTTCTCTCTTTCCGGGTTGGCACCCTTTGGACATCTTTGTGTACGATTTTTTCCTAACAAACATTTTACCACTATCCCTTTATTATTTCTCCCATGCCTTTTGTTTCTTATTTTTGAACATAGGTACAGAAGTGTGTGAAAATGAGCAAAAGTAGCACGATAGGGGGGGGGGGGGGGGCGACCCCCCCGACTCGCAAAAAGACCGGGAGTCCCCTCAGTCACCCAGCCCAAACAAAGACTCTCAAAAGCCTGAAATTTACATCGACCAGACCGAGAGTCCAACTCATACCTCCAAAGACCCAAACAGTGATGATGTTTTCACACTGTTCACACACTCCAGAAAACGTCTAAGGAGGTCTGGATCTTCATCCAGCCCTCCGAAAAGGGACCTAGTGGACCCAGAACCGAAAAAGACCAGAGAAGAGCTCGGGACCATGGAGGGCGAGGGCGCTTGCCCTCCCCCCTCCACTGGCCACGTATCACATTCAGTTCCTATCAGTGAACCTGACAGCAAGGCCGCATCTCCGATCACGACCCCTGTCAGGCGATCTAACATCCAAGACACTGTTTACAGTGCAAGCAACATGCAAACAACTGAAACTACTGATTCGGACTCAACAAAGTCCCACACCAACAACAACAACACGCAAAACTCACAACCCTGGAAAAAAACACAAAACAGAACCTACAGAAACACAAGCCAACCCCAGCCCCCACCCACCTTCGTTAAATACCCGGTTATTGTACAAGACCTGGGTACGGGCCCGGCAACAATCAGCGGCTTAGGGCCCCTCTCCCAAATGAAAATGTGGTCAAATGCTATCGGAACCATTCTAAGCCAGAGACCCCTGGCGGGCAATCGGTGGTTGATAGGCTGTCAATCCACTGACCAACAAAACAAACTTGCCAAACTCCAAGTAGTATCACAAATCCCAATTAAGTGCATCATCCCGTCAGCTACCACCGAGGGGGTTATCAAACCCATACCCCTCGGTGAAGACATTCAAGAGTTACTTCCTTACATCCCGGACGCTAAATCCATCTTGCGACTCAAGAACAGGGATGTCTCTGATTCCAAAGCCATAAAAATCACTTTCGACAAACCGATCCTTCCCAAAATCACTCAAATCTCCATTACTGAGTACATAGTGTACCCCTTCGTGGCCCCTGTCAGGAGGTGCAGAAAGTGCGCACGGCTTGGCCATAATATGGACCAATGCCGTGCAAACAAGCACGTCTGCACCAAGTGCGCCGGGCCCGGCCACGCAGCCAAGGACTGTGTGGCCACAATGGCCAAGTGTGTCAACTGCGGGGGCCCACACTCGGCAGCCTACAATGGCTGCCCCCAATATCAGATAAGACTTCAGGCCAACAAAATACGTGCAGAGGTCTTTATCACCTACGCTGAGGCCATCCGTAGGGCCAAACTGGCCCTAGAAGCTGACAGACAACAGAAAGAACTCCATCAAGCCCCCCCCTCCCCCCCCCCTGACGTAGACCCCTCGTGGCGACTACCCCTACAACAACAACAACAACCGACAATAACCACGTACGCACAAGTTGCAACAAGAAAAACCCCACAGCAAAAAAACACTCCTGTCTTCCCACAAAACCAAACTACCACAGCCAACAACAACCCCACACCGAACCCCAATCAAGTCCTCCCCCCCCCCCCCCCTCCCCGCCGGCCCAAAATCCCCCAGTGTACGCTATGCTGTACGATCCAGACTCACTAGCACCATCAAAAAAAATCTCCGCAAAAAGGCAAACAAAGCTAAACTCCAAGCAACACAACAAGCAAAACACAATCAAATCGAAGATCTCATCACAGAAAAAATCAACACACAAACAGCCACCATGATGGATAAACTTACCACCCACATGGACAAACTATTCAAGTCCCAAAAAACAAAACACCCCCCCCCCCCCCCCCCTCAGCGAAACCTTCAGAACCCCCCCCACCCCAACAGCCCCTCTTCCCTACCCCCAATACCCAACAAACCACGGACAAATCAACTGCCGAAACCTTCATGATAGAGGTATTAAAACACTTTGCCAGGGCCAGAACTACAAATAAACCTAAAATGCTCCTGGAGGGACTAGCTTCCCTCCTCCCACCAACCTGTGACCCATCAACAATCAATATGGGTCCAGACAGTAACAGGTTGGCCGAACTTGCCTGCGGAATTCCCGGGTCAGTAGGTCACGAGGGGAGGGGCAGGATGTCTTCTCATTCCTCTCGTAAGGCACAGCAACAAAAAGTATAACCCACACCCTAATAATAACATCAGTATAGGAGTAACCCCCCTTTTTTTAAGTCACTGGCGCAGTCTTAAAGTACAGTATCTTGCAATGGAACTGCCGTTCCATTGCAAGAACCATTGATCACCTACTACATTTTCTTCAGTCCAATAAAACTAAATATCAAATCCTATGTTTACAGTCACTGAACTCAAAATTTTCCGATCTCCCAATTATACAAGGCTACCAATACCCCCCTAACGTGAGCAACGAAATAGGTAGGGTCTACACAGCAACATATATCAGTTTAAATATTAAATATCTTTCAGTCCCCTTCCCATTAATCACTAATAACGACACCATTTATTCGAACACAATTCAAACAAAAGTCAATGGCTCTACAACAAATTTTCTAAATATTTATTTTCCGAAAGGCTACAATACCAAAACCACTTGTGACTGGCTAGCCTCACTTTCAAATTCCGTCTCCTGGGTAGTGGTGGGGGATTTTAATGCCCACCACCCTGCCTGGGAGGCCTTCAATTCCAGCCCCGATCATGGTGGCACAATACTATTTAATGAAATCAATAACTCCGATCTAGTCTTATTAAATGATGGCTCCGCAACTAGATTTCCTGATAGTACAAAACAGAAACCAACCGCCATAGATTTGTCCCTTGTGTCTCCCAACTTCGTAGCCAGTCACGAGTGGTATCCCTTTTCTGACACATTATTTTCGGACCATAAACCCATCGTCCCCCATGAAGAAATAAATATTACACAAAACCAACAACCCAAATACAATTTTGATAAGGCCAATTGGCACTTATTCCGATCTCTCCTTAATAAATATACAGTTAATAATATTATAAATAATAACTTAGAAACCTATTACGACAACATTAGAAAAACAATCCTCCAAGCTTGTGAGAAGTCAATTCCTGTCCTTCCCCTGTTTGACAATAGCAAACCGAGGGCGAAGCCATGGTGGAGTGACAGGGTCAAACAGGCAGTGCAGGCCAAAAAGAAGGCCTGCAATCGTGCCCCCAGCTTGTTTTGACCTGCACCCCCCCCCCCCCCCCCCCAACCATATTCTAAAGCTTGAAGCTGAAACACACTGTAACGATATAATTAATGAATCTAAAAGAGAGTATTTTAACAATAACAACGAAGACATCATTAACTACAAAGACCTCAGTAAAGCCTGGAAAAAACTCAAGAAAATTAATTCGAAAGACAAGGTATGGGAGCCCAGAGTCCTCAAAAATAATAAATTTACTACTAATAACCTCGACACGGCCAACACCCTAGCGGAAACCTTCGCTCAGGCAAGCCAGACTCAATTCCTTCCCACCAAAGAAAAAATTAAGCGTTTAAGTAACCCCCACCATATTAAATCGAATGATAACTCGCACTACATTAACGCCCCTCTTAAAATTACCGAGGTTGCTGCATCCATTAACTTAATTAAAAAACCCACTAAAGCCACAGGAGAAGACCCTATCTCCTACAAACTAATAAAAGAACTCCCACAATCCTTTCATAACATCTTACATGATTTCTACTCCAAGTGTTGGGAGGGGGGAACCGTTCCCCAAGCGTGGAAGGAGGCACAGGTAATAGGGATCCTGAAGCCAGGAAAACCGGCCAGGGATCCCAAAAACTACCGCCCCATCTCCCTCACCCCACACTTGGGCAAAATTTACGAGCGTATCGTAAAATATAGATTGGAATACTTCCTAGATAAAAACAACATTATCCCCAAATTTCAAGCAGGGTTCCGTGCACATAGAAACTGCATGGAACAAGTCGTTAGACTTACCTCCCATGTCAGACGCTCCTTTGCACGTCGCAGAAAAGTCCTGGCCACCTTTTTTGATATAAAAGGGGCCTACGACTCAGTCTGGCATGGGAGACTCCTTGATAAACTCAGCAGCCTCGGTATAGAGGGTAACACATTTAATTTTATTCTCTCATTTTTACACAACTGTAGTTTAAGAGTAAAAGTAGGTCATTCCCTGTCCCTGTCTCACCATCTTGACATGGGAGTGCCCCAGGGCAGCATCATAGCTCCTACACTATTCAACATTATGGTCCATGACATTCATAAATTAAAACTTGACAACTGTAAGATATCTATGTATGCGGATGACATTGCCATCTGGTCCATTAACACCCCCCCCCGGAAATTACTACAGTTTAGATCCCTTTCTCCTAATTCACCAAGCCAATACAAATAAAATCATAGAGTATCTATATTGCAACGGATTCACTGTTGCCCCCCAGAAATGTGAATTCATAGTTTTTTCAACAAAAAAGACAGACAACTTCACCCTTAAAATCGATAACATCATTAAAACCGCTGTACAATCTGTTAAATTTCTTGGAGTTACTCTAACACGCAACCTATCTTGGAATGACCACATCAATTACTTAATCCAGAAAGCCCAGAAAGCCCTCAATTTTATTAAAATCATTTCAAGCCAACCATGGGCAAAAGACCCCAAATTTCTTACACACTTAGTACGAGCACTGATAAGAAGCAGACTCACATATGGCATGGAAGCCTTTTACTCCCTGTCTCAACAAAACATTAAATCCCTTCAACGCATAGAACTTAAAGCATTAAAAACTGCCCTGGGCCTCCCAAAGTTTGCAATCACCTCACTTATATACAGAGATATGGATTGGATCCCCCTTCCACATCTAATAAAATATAATTGCGCCTCATTTTTAGTCAGATTATACGCCACTAACAATTTTACAGAAGACGAACTCATGACATGTTTTTCAGACCCCTACTTCGCCACTTCTAAAAAAACATAAAAAATTCATTAACATTTATGATTTTGTCAGAATTAATGACCAAAGCAGAAGTATCATTTGAGAACATCGCGGCCTACCCCCAACATAGACCCCCCCAGTGGGATTGGGATCCACCAGACTTTGACATTAATCTCCATCTCCTATATAATAAAGAAACCGACATTAACTACCTCACAATTGCAGCCAAAGAAAAAATACACAATCTAAGCCACTACCTATCAATTTACACAGACGGTTCCTGTTAAACAACCACAAAATTGGTTGCGCATTCCATATCCCAAACCTAAAAATCTCTAAATCTTTCCAACTCAATCACAACATTTCAATCTTCTCTGCTGAGCTCTGGGCCATACTAGAAGCTTTGGCCTTCATTAACAACCTTCCCATTTCACCATATCAAATAGTTATCTTTTCAGACTCACTCTCATCCATTAAAGCCCTACAAGGCTCCAACCACAATAGAACAGAAATAAAAAATGAAATTAAAAATCTTATACATCAACTTAATATCAGAGGAACAAAAGTTCTTCTGGTATGGATCCCATCCCACTGCGGCCTGTTAGGCAACGATCTGGCAGACAGTGGACGCTAAGGCAGCCGCTTCGGGCCATTCGGGTAACCCTACTAATATTAAACTCTCAGTAGGTGAAACAAAAAACCTGCTGAGAAAATCAATTAACCAGGAGTGGGCCAAAGAATTGGAAATCTATGCCAAAACCCACTCCTGGGACCATAAAATAGTTCAAGGGGGACTGTTCCTTCCCATCCCTCCCAAAACACTATCTCTACTTTTCCGTCTAAGAACTGGGTCCTACTACTGTAAATACAAAAATCTTCTCTGTAACTGCAATAAAGTATTGGACCTAGATCATCTGTTCACCCCTTGTAATTTTATCCAAAATCAATTCTTAACCTTTTTTGACAAATTAACAAAAACAAACATTCCCTATACCCAAACCTCAATCCTAACTTACGGCCCACAGGAATGGTCCCCCTTGGTATGGTTTGCAGAGGCAATTCGAAACTCCTCTTTCAAACAATTATTCTAACTATATCTAGACAAATTATTATATCAGTCCTTACACAAGCCTTTTCACCGGAGAGGGAGGGGTCCCCCCGGACAGCGGTCCGCGCACCTGTCCACATTCCATACTGCCCGCATCCCCCCCCCTCCTGTTTCCACCATTTTTAATACGCAGCACGCTACAATATTAGTGCTGACTCTTCTAGAGTACCGTTTTTTACTCCCTCTCCCCCGTGGATGGGCGCGCGGCCCGACCTCCGGGGGGGTGCCTTCGTAGCCGTCACGCCACAGCGTCGCGCCTGGCGCCTGGGGTCCCCCCGCATCCGTGCAGGACCTCTGCACACGGCGCCTCCCCTCTGTTTGGGGCAGGGAGGAGGGGTCCCTCTCCCTCCCTCCCCCTGCCCCTTTCAAGGGAGAATCGTTAACCTCCCTCTCCACTCTATCCCACTCTACACCTTATCTGGGCTTCCATACTAAAATAGTAAAATAGTACCAATATAATTATGTGCCCGTCTGTTTGACAACGAGGGCGGGGGGGATTTTGTGCCCCCCCCCCCCCCGGGACTCTCCATTCGGGCACACGAATAGGTTAAACTAAAGAGCTAGTAAACTCATCTCACACATACAATTAACAAATTATCTTTGCTTTATACTATTATACCACTGTACAGCTTTGCACGGGAAGTCCCAAACATCTCACTGGCCCTGGCAAACCCAATCAAGCTGTGTGGTAGAGACCTTTGCATATAGCGAATATTCGCACCTCATTGCAACTTTTCATCCCCTTAGGGTCCCCCCACCTATTATGAGGACCCTCCCACACACGTAGTATCATGACCACCGATTGCCAGCCGGGTCACATAACTCATACTCCTTTTAACTACAACACAAATTTTAATACTAAAATATTTTACCCCAACTACAAACATCGGTACCCCCCGACCCCCAAGATCCTACCCCACATTTATATTTTTCATAATTTTATAAACCATTTTACGTAACAACTTGCCAGCCCCACCAGCGTATCAAATTTTTTACAATTTTTTATGGGAACGTCCTTACTTTTAACTAGGTCACAGAATGGCTGAGTGGTCTCCCCATCTAGCTGCGATTTTTTCGCAAAAAACGTGGTATGAAGAAATGAAAGAAGTATGAATGTTGAACTAAAAACTAAGCATTATCGTCCTACCCCCACGCTCTGGGAACCTGTTTCTTTCCTTTATTTTCTTCTTTTCTTTTCGTTGAGCAGATCTCCCCCTTGCGGGAGCGGGCCTGCGGAAGGGTGCTGACGCAGGGATGGCCTGCGTATCGCCCCTCTCGTTCGTCCCGCCCCCACTTTGTGTGCTGAGATCCTCCGAACCCCCCCCCCCCCCCTTCCCTCCCTCTTTTGTTGTTCCCAGAGCACGATATAAATATAAACATAAACATAAAAATAATACCATTTTTTATTATTTTAAATTGACAACTATCCACGATGTACATATTTCCCCCTGCTCTACTCCCCAGGGAAGTCCCAGGGGAGAGAGTTCTCTCCCATGGTCGGATATGTTTAACTTTTTTATAAAATAGGGCCTTTGCCCCGTGATCTGAACGCACAGACCACAAATTTTGTAAATAAATTAAATAAATACTTGTATATAAAATACTTTTAAAATAAACATGGGCCAAGTTAGGCTTTTAATAATAAAATACAGATTTTCGGATTTTAAAACCCGTAGCCTTGAATTTTAATTTATATGGATTGTTTCGGTTGGACCAGACGAACTATATGAATTTTACATAACATTTTACATAAACTAGAATTCTTTAATACGAACTCCGGTTCCCAATTCTTTTTAACCCGAACTTCGGTTCACCATCTCCCCAAATAGTAAACTTTAACTTGCTAGCTAAGATGAACAAACCCTCTACATTAAATGTTTGGTCCGTGTTCTGTCTATATCTGTCTTGTGATGTTTTTATTTTCTTTTTTTTACCCATACCCTACTAATACACATGTCCCATATGTGCCTTCCCGGGTCGAGAGGACGTAAAACACCAAAATTACTACTACGTTAATTCCAGCGACCAATGAGATCGCTGGAAATTTTACACAGTTAGTTTAAGCACCTACTTTTAAATAGGCAAATTATCCTTTAATTTTACGTTCTGTCTTTACCTTATTTGAAGGCAAGATCAATTTAACTTTCACAGTTTACTTTTAGTTATGAAAAATATTATGTTTCTTTTGGTTGGGAACACACCCAGAAGTATAGATTTAATATTACATTTTGTTTTTCGGAGGAAAAAGTTCAACACTTATCCTTTAATTTTACGTTCTGTCTTTACCTTATTTGAAGGCAAGATCAATTTAACTTTCACAATTTACTTTTAGTTATGAAAAATATTATGTCTCTTTTGGTTGGGAACACACCCAGGAGTATAGATTTAGTATTACATTTTGTTTTTCGGAGGAAAAAGTTCAACACTTATATGAAAGAGAATCCTATCACCTAGATTTTTTAAAGACTTACACTGAACTAGTTATGTTGTTAGGCTTGCACACAAACTCCTCCAACAATTTAGGAGGCTGGCAAGAACAAAACAACCCTAAAGAAAGAGGAACTACCCTACAGAGACTATGCTGTGAAGACCGTACCCACCGGCAAAAAGCCTACGAGTGGGGGGTTTAGATAGACCGATGTGAATGACCTAAACTGGCTAAAGGTAAAAAAAAAAAGACAGTGGAGGAAAGAGGAAAACGTGAAAAAACCAGTGAAATCTAGCTAGCTAAGGTCTTAGTCCCTAGACCTGGGAGTCCTGCTGTGCAAAGGCTCTGGTGGCCAGCGCAGTCCTCCCAGGGATACCACTTTTGTGGCACGTCCTACAACCCTAGCACTAGGCAGTCGAATAACACATCGTACTGCAAAACAAATGAAAAAAACAAAACCTTAGAACCCTATTTATGCTCACAGAGATAGATCCAACGACGTGTAGTGAAGAGCAGAAGGAGACGTCGTTGGTGGAGACAGAGGCAGAAGACAGTCGTAGAAGAAGTGGTCCTGAGTCCTCCTCAAAATCCAAGTTCGGAGCAAGCTCAACGAAAGATGTCGTGCGGCGGAGCTGGCAGAAGGGGCCCAAAGAATGGAAGTGGTGTCCTCTCTTCTGTCAGTCAGCCGCCGTACTTGTGATGTAGTGAAGATCGAAATTCTTTCCCTCTCTCTGTAAGGCTTTCTCTCAGCAAGGCAACCTGAGGGGGGGGGGGGCAAGGTTGTTTTTTTACAGACCTGTCAAATAATGTCCCCTTGTCCTTATCTGCCCACCCCCACCCTTTCTCATTTGCGTATGGGATTTCTCCATGAACTGTGTACGTGGCCTACTCCGTATATTTGTTTCCTTCTTTCTATTACTTAGGCCGCGTACACATAGTAATACATGCGAATGTTCGGCGCGGAAACCCATGCGCAATCCGTAAATAAGTAAAAGAAAGAAGGGAAAAATATTTGCGCACGTGTCCGAATTTCCCCTATAGGCTGACGTCACAGTACCTTATGACGTGAGTACGTACGTAAAATGAAAAACTGACGTCAACTACACCAGAGTACCCTAGTGGGCTATGCCGTACAACAGTCAGTTACAGAAGATGGCGTTTATCATGTGGCTGGTTCCGCTGCACTGCCAATGGCGATTGGCATTTGGTAGGTTCTATTAGGTAGGGCCACGTCTCTAATGACGCTGTGAAACACTGTCCGACTGCTACAAATTTCACTACTTTTCAACTTCTGATTTCTTACTGAGTACTCCATGCATGCCAAAGAAACACATGTCGATAAATAAAACAATGTTTGCTGCTTACGTCGATAGGGATTCTGTGTGGAAGAATGTTGGTTACTTTGAACAACTAGCGATGACAGGAGACGGAGGTGACGATAAAAATCACGGCATGACCTAAGTTTTGACGCTCGCTATGCCGGTGTTATGATAAATAAGTACCTGTCATTAAATATCTACCTCTCGCATGCGAACTGTACCCATCTATTTTTAAGAGTCTAACCCTAACCCTATCCCTAACCCTAACCCTATCCCTAACCACGGAAAGAACCAAAAATAGAGCAGGAGGGTGTAAATCTACATATTTGCCGATAAATCGATGTACAAGTCCATAAATCCATAATCCGTAAAATTCAC
>JAGGCT020004109.1:16082-33714 GCA_017654935.2 Phymorhynchus buccinoides
AAGAATGACTCCAATGGAGTTGGACCATAGCTTCATTTGTGAGAGTGGGCCCAATCCGTTGATAGTAGCGGGGCCTGTGCCTAGATCTTGGACAATCACAGGGTATTTAACGAAAGTTGGTGGGGGTTGTAGCAGGTTTGGGTTTCTGAAGGGTTTGTTTTTGTTTTTGTTTGGGGGTTGTTGGTTTTGTGGGTTGTCCCTAGTGGGGGGTACTGCGTGTTTGTTTGTGAGTTGTTGTCTGCGCTAATGATGGTGTCTGCGCTATTTGAGCGTCTGACAGGGGTCGTGATAAGTGACACGGCCTCACTGTCTTGGTCTCTTTCTTGAGTTGATTGTTTTTGTTGTTCAGGGCCCAGAGGGGGGGGGGGGGGGGGGGCGAACGCCCTCATCCTCACCCTCCATGGCCGCGAACACTTCTTTGGTTTTTTTGGGGAGTTTGGAGGGGCTAGTGTCTGAGCCCACTCTCCTAAGTCTTTTTCTCGTTGATGAAGTGAGAGTGAAAACCTCCTCTGTGGAGGGCTCCGTGGGGGAATACATATCTATGACTGTTTCGTCAACGTAAATTTCTTTCTCTGTGTTGTCACTGGGACTGGGAGACTGAGGTGACTCCCTGACTGTTTGGGGGTCGGGGGGGTCATCCCCCCCTCCTGTGTTCTGTTTTGAGCTCATTGTTTTTGTTCGATCACAGTTTCACACTTTCGTAACTATATAATCAATAAACAAAAGACATGGGAAAAATCATAAGGGTTTGAGGTAAAAAGTTGGTTAGAAAAAATATACACAAAGGGGGTATAAAGGGTGCCAACCCGGAAAGAGAGAACGTAACTAGAACTAGTAGCAGTTATGAAAGATAGGCCCAAAAGTTAATTTGGGACTCAAGTCTGACTCGAGTTTTTGAATACTGACTTTGTTTAGAAAAAACGGCAGGAGGAAAAGGCCCTCAGGGGGGCGCCTCGTGGGTAGCGTAGAGGCGTAGAGGCGTAGTGGCGTAGATATTGATAGCGTAGCTCTCTCTTTCTTCGTGTTGGTAATTTTGGTGTTTTACGTCCTCTCGACCCGGGTGGGCACATATGGGACATGTGTATTAGTTGGGTATGGGTAAATAAAGATAAAACATCACAGGACACATGAGGACAGAACGTGGACGAACATATAGTGGTGGGGGGGAATTCTCCTAGCTATCAAGTTTAAAATGTTCACTTAAGATGATTGTGAACCGAAGTTCGGGCTTAAAATTATTTTGGAACCGAAGTTCGTGTTAAATGAATTGTAAAAATAGTAGGGTGTTATATAAAATTCAAAAGTCTTGTCTTGGCCGACCGAAACAACCGATAAAGTTTAAAATTCAGGGCTACGGGGTTTAAAAACTCCAAAAGCTTTATTTTATTATTAAAAGACAAGGCTTGTCCTTTATTTATGTTAAAAGACTTGTATTTACATTATTATTTAGTCTATTTACAAAAATTTGTGAACTATAAGATAGATCACGGGGCGAAGGCCCTATTTTATAAAAATTTAAATTTTTTTTAAATTATCCAACCTGGGGAGAGAACTCTCTCCCCTGGGACTTCCCTGGGGAGTAGAGCAGGGGAAGGTATTTACATCGTGGATAGTTATTTTATTATTAAAAAATAGTAAAGTTATATTTTGAGTTTATTATTTACATTGTGTTCCGGGAACAACGAAAGAGTGGGAGGGGGGGGGGGGGTCGGAGGGTCTCAGCACTCAATGAGGGGGCGAGACAAGCGAGGGGAGCGATACGCAGGCCATCCCTGCGTCAGCACCCCCCGCAGGCCCACCCCAACAAGGGGGAGATCAGCTCTACGAAAAGAAGGGTGAAAATAAAAGAAAGAAAAAGGTTCCCGGAACGTGAGGTGGGGCAAAATGCCTAATTACTGGTTTATTCATTCATACTTTCATTCTTTCTGTGATATCTCTGTATTTTGCGATAAGTTCGCAGCTGGAAGGGGAGGCCACCCAGTCAATCTATAGGCTAGTTAAAATGTATGGTGGGACGGGTAGGTTGGTGAGTAAAATATTAATTGGGATATAAAATATGTAATCTTTGGGTGAGTTCTTTGGGGGGTCAGAGGTGTTGGATAAATTATTTTCAATATTAAAATTTGTGCTGTGATTAAAATATTTTTAATTTTGTTTTATCATAGAGACCCGGCCGGCAATCGGCGGCCGTGGAAGATGGCTGAGTGTAGAAGGGAATGGATTGTGTATGGTGGAGAAAGTGATGAGGAGTAAGTTTGTGTTTTAAAAATATGCGAATATACGCTAGTGACAGAGGTCTTTACCACACAGCTGGGATTTCTCTATTGGATTTGCCAGGGCCAATGAAATGCATGGGAATTCCCTATGCGGTGCTGTGCAGTATGTTGTTATTTAGGCAGTAAGGCAGATTGAAATTAGTTTATAACAGAACCCAAATGCAGAGTCCCGAGGGGGGGGGGGGGGGGCCACAAAATCCCCCCGCCCTCGATGTCGTGCAGATGGGCCTGTTTATATTGTTTTATATTTGACATAGTATGGGAGTCCAAGTCCAAGTTTAGAGTGGGATAGGTTGGTGAGGGAGGTTAACGATTCTCCCATGACTGGGGCGGGGGGAGGGAGGGAGAGGGACCCCTCCTCCCCGCCCCAGACAGAGGGAAGGCGCCGTATGCGGGGGTCCTGCACGGCTGCGGAGGGACCCCAGGCGACATGGCGCGACGCGGGCGTGCGGAGGGACCCCACCCGTCCACCGGGGGGAAGGGAGTAAAAAGAAGGGATGCTCAATAGAGCCAGCACTAGTGGAATAGCGTGCTGCGTATTAAAATCAGGTGGGGGGGGGGGGCAGCAGGGCGGTGGAGTGTGGGCAGGTGCGCGGACCGCTGTCCGGGGGGACCCCTCCCTCACGGATGAAAAAGATTTGTGTTTCAGATTTTAGTTAAATGCTGTTAAAAATTGTAGCCAAATGAGGAACTCATAATGGCCTCTGCAAACATTATGAGGGGGGACCATCCCTGTGGGCCATAAGTGAGAATAGATTTTTGGGTGAAGGGGATATTTAACGCTATAATTTTTTTCCAGAAATGTTGAGAATTGGTTTTGAATTTGGGTACAGGGGGTAAATAGATGTTCAAGGTCCAAGATGTTGTTACATTCACAGGGCAGATTTTTATATTTACAGTTAGTGGACCCTGTTCTTAATCGAAAAATTAAAGATTGTTTTTTGGAAGGGATGGGAAGGAACAGTCCCCCTTTAACAATTTTAGGATCCCAGGAGTGGGCTTTGGCATATTGTTCCAGTTCTTTCACCCACTCCTGGTGTATGGATTTTTTTATTAAGGTTTTGGCCTCGCCCACTGACAGTTTTATTGAGACTATGTTGCCGGAGAGACCCGAGGCGGCCGACTTTGCATCTCTGTCGACCAGCTCGTTCCCGACCAGCCCACAGTGAGATGGGATCCATACTAGAAGGACTTGAGTGCCTCTGAGATGTAGTTGATGTATTAATTTTCTAATTTCGTATTTAATTTCAGCGCGGTTGTGGTTTTGACCAATTAGTGCTTTTATTGAGGAGAGGGAGTCTGAGAATATAACGATTTGAAATGGGGAGTTTGGTAGGTCGTTAATAAAAACCAGTGCTTCGAGAATGGCCCAAAGTTCGGCGGAAAAAATGGAGATATTACTATTAAGTTGAAAGGACTTGTAGATTTTCAAACTGGGGATATAGAAGGCGCACCCTATTTGATTTGGATTTAAGAGTGAACCGTCGGTATATATGGAGAGATAGTGTTGTAAGTTGTGTATTTTTTCTTTTGCTGCTACTGTAAGATAATTTATGTCGTTTTCCTTATTGTAAAGATGGTGGAGACTAATATCTATGTCTGGAGGATCCCAATCCCACTGTGGGGGTCTGTGCTGGGGGAAGGCTGCGATATTATTAAGGGGTATTTTATTTAGTAAGTCTTGGGTGTAATCGTAGATGTTTTTAAATTTTGCGTATTTTTTTGAAAAGGTGTGATATGGTTCGGAAAAGGATGTAAGAAATTCGTCTTCGGAAAAATGGTTTGTTGCATACAGGCGGACTAAAAGTGATGCGCAGTTAAGTTTGATTAGGTGTGTCAGTGGGGTCCAGTCTATGTCTCTGTATATCAAGAGTGTTATTGCATAACTAGGGAGGCCCAGGGCAGTCCTTAGGGCTTTAGTTTCGAAACGTTGGAGAGTTATTAAGTTTTGTGTGGACAGGGAGTAAAAGGCTTCCATGCCATAAGTTAGTCTACTACGTACTAATGTACGTACTAGATGAGTTAGAAATTTGGGATCTTTAGCCCATGGTTGTCTCGAAATGACTTTGATGAAATTGAGTGCTTGATGAGCTTTTTGGGTTAAGTGGTTAATATGGTTATTCCAAGATAAGTTATAATTTAGAATCACGCCAAGAAATTTGACCGATGTTACTGCTAACTTAGTGACGTTGTCTATTTTAATTGAGGTGGGTTGAACTTTTGTTGTGGAGAAAACCATAAACTCGCATTTTTGGGGGGCAACTGTGAACCCGTTACTGTGTAGGTATTCCGTTATTTGATTAGTGTTGGATTGGTGGATTTGTAGGGCAGAATTTAAGCTGTGTTGTTTGCCTGGGGGTGTTTTAATAGACCAGATCGCGATGTCATCGGCGTACATAGATATCTTACAGTTTTGCAGTTTTAATTTATAGATATCATGGACCATAATGTTGAAAAGTATGGGGGCTATAACACTGCCCTGGGGCACTCCCATGTCAAGTTGATGGGACATCGACACAGACTGGCCCACCTTCACTCTCATGCTACGGTTATGTAAGAAGGACAGTATGAAGTTGAATGTATTACCCTCTATACCGAGGTTGCTGAGTTTATCAAGGAGTCTCCCATGCCAGACTGAGTCGTAGGCCCCTTTTATGTCGAAAAAAGGTGGCCAGGACTTTTCTGCGGCGAGCGAAGGAGCGTCTGACATGGGAGGTGAGTCCTACTACTTGTTCCATGCAGTTTCTATGTGCACGGAACCCTGCTTGAAATTTGGGAATAATATTGTTTTTATCCAAAAAGTATTCTAGTCTATATTTTACGATACGCTCGTAAATTTTCCCCAAGTGTGGGGTGAGGGAGATAGGGCGGTAGCTTTTGGGATCCTTGGCCGGTTTTCCTGGCTTTCGGATCCCAATTACTTGTGCCTCCCTCCAAGCTTGGGGGACGGAACCCCCTTCCCAACACTTGGAGTAGAAATCATGTAAAATTTTGTGAAAGGATTGTGGGAGTTATTTTATTAATTTGTAGGAGATAGGGTCATCTCCTGTAGCTTTACTAATTTTTTTGATTGCATTGATGGATGCAGCAACCTCGGTAATTTTCAGAGGGGCATTAATGTAATGAGAGTTATCATGTGATTTTGTATGATGGGGGTCGCTTTGACGCTTAATTTTTTCTTTTGTAGGTAAATATTTAGTTTGGCTTGCTTGGGCGAATGTTTCTGCCAGGGTGTTAGCCGTATCTAAGTTATTTGTAGTGAGTTTGTTGTTTTTAAGGACTCTGGGCTCCCATACAGTTTTCTTCGAATTAATCTGTTTAAGTTTTTTCCAAGCTTTGCTTAAGTCTTTATAATCGATAATGTCTTCGTCAGAGTTAAAATAATTTCTTTTGGCTTCGTTAATTAAATCATCGCAGTGGGATTCTGCTTCCAGTTTTAGGGTATGGTTGGGGGGGTGCAGATCGAAATAGTTGCAGGCCTTCTTTTTGGCCTGCACTGCCTGTTTGACTGTTGGGTTCCACCATGGCTTTGCCCTTGGTTTGTTGTTGTCAAACGGGGGAAGGACAGGAATTGATTTTTCGCAGGCTTGTAATATTGTATTTCTAACGTTATCGTAGTATGTTTCTAAGTTACTGTCTATAATATTATCTACGTTAAATTTATCCAAAAGGGATCTATAAAGGTGCCAGTTGGCTTTATCTAAATTGTATTTGGGTTGTTGTTTTTGTGTATTAATTGGTTCTTCGTGGGAGACGTTGAATTCGATGGAAATAGGTTTGTGGTCAGAAAATAATGTGTCCGAAAAGGGATACCACTCGTGACTGACTACAAAGTTAGGGGAAACAAGTGATAAATCAATAGCGGAGGGTTTCTGTTTGGAGCTATCTGGGAATCTAGTGGAAGAGCCGTCGTTTAATAATACTAAGTCAGTTATTTATTTCGTTAAAAAGTTTTATACCTCCAGGATCGGTCCTGGAGTTGAAGGCCTCCCAGGCAGGGTGGTGAGCGTTAAAGTCTCCCACCACTACCCAGGAGACCGAATTGGGGAGTGAGGATAGCCAGTCACAAGTGGCATTGGCGTTATAGCCTTTTGGAAAGTAAATATTTACGAAGTTGGTTGTGGTGCCATTGACTTGTGTTTGAATAGTATTGGAATAGACTGTGTTGTCATCGGTAACTAGTGGGGAGGGGACTGAATGGTATTTAATGTTGGTACTGATATGAATGAATGAAAAATGGTGTTTTACGTCCTCTCGGTCATAGACACATATGGGACATTTGTAAATACAAAGATGGTGGGAACAATACTGGCTGCAATGCCCGGAGGCAGTGCAACACCAGTAAAGTCCCGAGTTTTTAACAATATAGATATGTACTATATGTGCTTAATAAAAGGTTGGTACTGATATTAGTAGTAGTAATTTTGGTGTTTTACGTCCTCTCGACCCGGGAAGGCACATATGGGACATGTGTATTAGTAGGGTATGGTCAAATCATAAATAAAACATCACATTGACAAACATATACAAGACGGAACAATATATATAGTATAAGGGAAGGGGGGGATCTCTTAGGCAAGCTAAAATTTGTTCGTTTTGGGAAGATGGTGAACCAGTGTTCGATTTAAAATGAATAGATTTCAAGGTAAGTGATAAGATATTCTTTTAGATATAAAAATGTTATATAAAATCTAGTTATTTGTCTGGGGGTACCGAAACAACCCTCTTTAATTAAAAATTCAGGGCTACGAATTTAAAATCCGAAAAAGATGTGTTTTATTATTAAAAGCCTAAAGTGGCCTATATTTATTTTAAAAGATAGTATTTACAGGGATTTATACAAAATTTGTGAGCCCAAAAAGTTTGGATCACGGGGCAAAGGCCCTATTATATAAAAAAAAATTTAAAAGTCCAACTAAGGGGGGGAACTCTCTCCCTCGGGAACTCCCTTAGGAGTAGAGTTGGGAAAAATTTTACATGATGGATAGTTGGATTAAAAAAGGTGTAAAAAGAATGGAATTATTATTTAAATTTATACGATTTATGTTTTCTATTTGTTCTGGGAACAACAAAAGAGTGGAGGGGGGGGGGGTTCGGAGGGTCTCTGCACACAATGAGGGGGCAGGACGAACGAGAGGGGCGATACGCAGGCCATCCCTGCGTCAACCACCTCACGCAAGCCTACCCCAACAAGGGGGAGATCAACTCGACGAACAAAAGAATAAGACAAAAAATAAAGGTAAGAAAAGGTTCCCAGAACAGGGGAGTACTATCCTAGTTTTATATCGTTCACTCATCTTTCATTCTGTTAAGCAAGTTGATGTTTGCGACAGAAGCGCAAAAACAGGGTAAGGGAGACCACCCAGCCGTAACGTGACTTAGCTTGATGGGGGTGTCCGTGTTAACAATTGTGTAAATATGATATTAAAACGAGCTGTTGTCTGGGATAGGTCATGGTCGTGTAAGGGTTATGTCATGAGTATTTAAAATTTGTTAAAACTTGATTTATAAAAGGTATAGGTGTTTAAAAGATAGGTCTTATGGAGGGGGGAATGGAGTTTGACCCGGCCGGCAGTCGGTGACCATGGCAACCAATGTGGTGTATATAAGGTGTGTGTGTGATTTGGACCCTCTCCGTTAAGCGGGAGGACCAATAGAAAGTGTTGAAAATTTTGATGTAGTAATGAGCGAATATACGCTGTCTGCTGAGGCCTTGATTACGCAGTAGTTTTTCTCTATTGGTTTTTGCCAGGACCAATGAAATGCTAACATGTTTAGCCGTGCAAGGCTGCATAATCTGATTGAGTATATAGGGCAAGGGTTGAAAATATATCTTTAGAGTTTTTATAAGTGGTCAGCTGCAGGATCCCAAGGGGGGGTGGCTACAAAATCCCCCCCGCCCTCGTTCTTCCACAGGTGACTATATTGTTAATAATAATTGTTTATAACTTGATTATAATATGGGAGCCCAGGCTTAAGAAAGAGTGGATAGAGTGGAGAGGGAGGTTAACGATTCTTTCATGATTGGGGCGGGGGGAGGGAGGGAGAGGGACCCCTCCTCCCCGCCCCAAACAGAGGAAAGGCGCCGTGTACAGAGGTCCTGCACGTATGCGGAGGGACCCCAGGCGACATGGCGCGACGCTGTGGCGTGACGGCTACGAAGGTGAACTTCCGGAGTTCGGGCCGCACACCCGTCCACAGGGGAGAAGGGAGTAAAAATGTGTGCTCAAAAAGAGCCAGCACTAAAGATCGAGGCGTGCTGTATGTTAAAAGAAGGGGAGAGGGGGGGGGATGGGGAAATGGAACGTGGGCGGGTGCGCGGACCGCTGTCCGGAAGGACCCCTCCCTCTCCTGTGAAAGATGTTGATGGGCTTAAGTTGAAAATTTTAGAGTATTTAGAATTCGTGTCCGAAAGAGGCAGATCTTATAGCCTCTCCGAACCAGACCAAGGGGGACCATTCATGTGGGCCTCGGAATAGAATTGATTTTTGAGTGAAGGGGATCTTTAATACTTTTAGTTTATCTAGAAACGTGGAAAGTTGATTTTGAATATAAGTACAGGGGGTAAAAAGATGATCAAGGTCCAGGATGTTTTTACAGTGACAGGGCAGTTTTTTATATTTGCAGTAATTGGACCTTGTTCTGATTCGAAATAATAGGGAATTGGGTTTTGGGAGGAATGGGAAGGAACAGTCCCCCTTGGTGTATTTTAGGGTCCCAGGAGTGGGCTTTGGCGTTAGAATCCAATTCTTTTGCCCACTCCTGGTGAGTTGCTTTTTTCAGCAGGCTTTTGGCTTCGCCCACTGAAAGTTTAATGTCTGTAGGGGTTCCGGAAAGGCCCGAGGCGGCCGACTTAGCGCCCCTGTCAGCCAGATCGTTCCCTAGCAGGCCACAGTGGGAAGGGATCCATACTAGTAATACTTGGGTACCTCTTATTTTAAGTTGATGTATTAAATTTCTGATTTCATATTTGATTTCGGCGCGATTATAGTTGTTGCCTTGTAGGGCTTTAATTGAGGATAAAGAGTCTGAAAAAATAACGATTTGATAAGGTGAAAGCGGAAGATTATTTATAAATGTTAGTGCTTCCAGTATAGCCCAAAGCTCGGCTGAAAAGATGGAAATATTCGGGTTTAATTGAAAGGATTTAGAAATTTTAAGGCTCGGTATACTGAAAGCACAACCGATTTTATGATTAGTTAATAGGGAACCGTCTGTATAAATGGATAAGTAATGTCTTAAGTTATAAATCTTTTCTTTAGCAGCTACGGTGAGGTTATTGATATCGTTTTCTTTATTATATTGGAGATGAAGGTTAATATCGATGTCAGGTGGATCCCAATCCCACTGGGGGGGGTTGGTACTGATATAAGTTGCTGTGTAAACCTTACCGTTTTCATTGCTAACGTTGGGGGGGTATTGATAACCTGATATTTTAGGAATGTCGGAGAATTTTATATTAAGGGACTGTAAACATAGTAGGTGGTATTTAGTTTTATTAGTTTGTAGGAAGTGTAATAAGTGGTCAATGGTCCTTGCAATGGAACGGCAGTTCCACTGCAAGGCACTAAATTTTGGGACTGCGCCGGTTACTATAAAAAAGGGGAGTTACTCCTATACTGATGCTATTTTTAGAATGGGGTTTATGGTTTTTGATGCTGCGATTTGCGGGATGACTGCGAAGACATCCTGCCCTTCCCCTCGTGGCCTACTGGCCCGGGAATTCCACAGGCCAGTTCGGCTAGCCTCATAAGTTTACTGTCGGGTCCCGTGTTGATTGTAGTGGGGTTGCAGGAAGGTGGTAGGAGGGAGACTAGTCCCTCCAAGAGTAGTTTCGGTTTGTTGGTCGTTCTGGCCCTGGCAAAGTGTTTTAATACCTCTATCATAAAGATTTCGGCAGTAGATTTGTCAGAGCTTAGTGGTGTAGTGGGGGTGAGGAAGATGGGGCATTGGGGGGGGGGGGGGGGGGGTTGAGGGTGAAGGTGTCAGTGGTGGGGTCTGTTTTGTGTGGGTTTTAAATAATTTGTCCATGTGGGTCGTCAGTTTGTCCATCATGGTAGCTGTTTGTAAGTTGATTTTTTCTGTTATGAGGTCTTCAATGTTGTTTTTGTTTGCTTCTTGGGTGGCGTGAAGTTTTGCTCTGTTTGCTTTCTTTCTGAGTGATCTTGTTACTGTGCTGGAGAGTCTGGTGCGAACTGAGAAACGAGCTGTAGGGGGTGTGGGGACAAGGGGGGGGAGGGAGGGGGGGGGGGGCGGGGATTTGGTTGGGGTTCGGGGTGGGGGTGTTGTTCTGCACTGTTGGTTGGGTTTGTGAGACGGCAGGGGTGTTTTTTTGTTGGGGGGGTTTCCTTGTTACGGCATGTGCGTAGGTGTTTATTGTCGGTTGTTGTTGTTGTTGTTGTGGGGGTAGTCGCCACGAAGGGTCTACGTCAGGGGGGGGGGGGGGGGGGAGCTTGATGAAGTTGTTTGTGTTGTCCGTTTGCTTCTAGGGCCAATTTGGCCCTACGGATCGCTTCAGCGTAGGTGATGAAGACCTCTGCACGAATTTTGTTCGCCTGTAATCTTAGCTGATATTGTGGGCAGCCATTGTAGGCTGCAGAGTGTGGGCCCCCGCAGTTCACGCACTTGGCCACAGCGGCCTCGCAGTCTTTGGCTGCGTGACCGGGCCCGGCGCACTTGGTGCAGATGTGCTTTGGTGCACGGCACTGGTCCATATTATGGCCAAGCCGTGCGCACTTCCTGCACCTCCTGACAGGGGCCACAAAGGGGGACACGATGTACTCAGTGACGGATATGTTTGTGATTTTAGGAAGAATGGGCTTATCAAAGGTGATCTTGAGAGCTTTGGAGTCTGTGCCGTCCCTGTTTTTGAGCCTCATGATTGATTTGGCATCAGGGATGTACGGCAACAGCTCTTGAATGTTTTCACCGAGGGGTATGGGCTTGATGACCCCCTCGGTGGTTGCGGATGGAATGGTGCACTTGATTGGTATTTGTGAAACTGACTGTAATTTGGCTAGTTTGTTTTGTTGTTCAGTGGAATGGCATCCAATTAGCCACCGACTGCCTGCCAGGGGTCTCTGGCTCAAGATGGTACCGATCGCGTTGGACCAGAGCTTCATTTGCGAGAGGGGCCCTAAGCCGCTAATGGTGGCCGGGCCCGTACCCATGTCCTGGACGATCACTGGGTATTTCACGAAGGTGGGAGGGGGCTGGGGTTGGGTTTGGTTTCGGTAGGTTCTGTTTAGTGGTTTTTTGTGAGCTGGTTGTGGGATTTGGTTGTTGTTGTTGTTAGAGTTCAGTGAATCCAAATCAGTAGTGTCTGTTTGCATGTTGTTTGCACTGTGAACAGTGTCGATGGAGTTGGATCTCCTGACAGGGGTCGTGACCGGAGACACGGCCTTACTGTCAGGGTCCCCTGGTTGATCTGGTTGTGTCACGTGACCAGTGGAGGGGAGAGAGCAAGCGCCCTCACCCTCCATTAAGAGAGACTTAATTTCTCCAATTGATAGGCCTAGATCAACGGGGGCGCCAGATGTGTGGGAGGCGGCTTTCTTGGCCTCTCTGTCTGCCAAATCGTTTCCCCTAATGCCACAGTGGGAGGGGATCCATATTAAAGTAATTTTTGTACCTTTTAAATGGAGATGATGTATTAGTTTTTTGATTTCGTTTTTGACTTCTAGACGGTTGTGGCTTTCTCCTTGCAGGGCAAAAATAGAAGAAAGTGAATCTGAGAAGATAGCAATTTGAAAGGGGGGGTTTGGTAGGTAATTGATGTATGAAAGGGCTTCTAAGATGGCCCAGAGCTCTGCTGAAAAAATGGAGATATTTGAATTTAATTGGAATTGTTTGAAAATTTTTAAGTCTGGTATTACAAAAGCACATCCTATTTTATTTCCATTTAGTTTTGAACCATCTGTATATATACAGAGTTGGTGTTGAAAATTATGGATTTTTTGTTTAGCGGCTACTGTTAATAGGTTAATTTGTTCATCTTTATTGAATTCATGATGTAGTGAGGTGTCATAGTCTGGTGGGTCCCAATCCCACTGTGGCACAATATGTTTAGGATAAAACACAGTGTCATCAATTGACACTCCTGCATTCTCAAATAATTTTTCAACAAAATCATAAATGTTAATAAATTTTTTAACAGATTTTTGTGAAGTTGCAAAGTACGGATCTGAAAATTGAGTAAAAAATTGTTCCTTTGTGAAGTTTTTTGTGCTATATAGTCTGGTTAGAAAGGTAGCACAATTGTATTTAATTAAGAGATGAATGGGGAGCCAGTCTATGTCTCTGTAAACTAAATAGTTTATTGCAAAGGACGGGAGGCCCAGGGCTGTTTTTAATGCTTTTAATTCAATGGTTTGTAGTGCAGTTAAATTCGATTTAGTTAGATTGTAAAATGTTTCCATGCCGTAAGTTAAACGGCTACGGACCAGGGTCCTGACCAGATATATAAGAAATTTGGGGTCCTGTGCCCATTTTTGTCTGCTCAATACTTTTATCAGATTCAGAGCTTTTGTAGCTTTATTAACTAAATGAGTAATGTGACAAGTCCATGAGAGATCTCTCGAAAGATGAACTCCCAGGAACTTAACATAAGAGGGAGGGTTTTTTATTTGGTTTTGGATTTTAATTTTAAAGTTATCTTTTTTAACTGGGCTAGATGAAAAAACCATGAATTCGCATTTTTGCACCTATTTCAGGATCGAGGGTGTATCTGACTCCTCGTGCAGTAGGCAGAGACCAGATCGCAATGTCATCTGCAAACATTGAGATTCGGCAGCCTTCAAATTTTATTTGTGAGATGTCGTGTAGCATTAATATTAAACAAAATGGGGGCAATGATGCTGCCCTGGGGAACTCCCATGTCCATTTTATGGTTAGCAGAGAGAGACTGGCCCACCCTGACTCTAAAAGAAAATCTGTTCTGTCAAAAAAGTATAAATAAAATTATATGTGTTGACCTCAATACCGAGCTTGCTGATTTTTTCTAATAGCCTCCCATGCCAGACGGAGTCGTATGCCCCTTTTATATCAAAAAAGGGTGGCAAAGACTTTCCTTTTTCTTGCTAGTGCTTTTCTGACATGGGAGGTAAGTCTGACTACTTGTTCCATGCAGGATCTATGTTTCCGAAAGCCTGCCTGGATTGTGGGGATTATATTATTTTTTTCCAGAAAATATTCTAATCTGTTTTTTACGATTCTCTCGTATAACTTGCCAATGTGTGGGGTGAGGGAGATAGGGCGATAACTTTTGGGGTCCCTAGCCGGTTTTCCGGGCTTCAGGACCCCCACCACCTGTGCCTCTTTCCATGCGCAAGGCACCTCCCCCCCCTCCCAACATCTAGCGTAAAATTTTAATAGAATCTCGTGAAAAGAAGGGGGCAGTTTTTTAAATATTCTATAGGAGATTAGGATCAACTCCTGTAGCTTTATTGGGGGAACTTTTTCTAATTTGAGGGGGGGGGGAAAAAAAAAAGGGACCCAGCAAGCTCGGTCAACTTTGAGGGGAGCATTTATATAGTGTGAATTATTATTAGATTTAGAAATTATTGGGGTAGAATTACGTCTATTTTGTTCGTCGGTGGAAAGATATTCGGTTTGACTGGCTTTTGCAAATGTGTCCTGCGGAGGGGGACTTCTGCCGGTTTGTAAAAAATTATTTAGTAGGTTACATTATTGTCTTTCATAAACTCGAGGCTCCCATACCTTGCCTTTTATTATTGATATAATTAATTTTTTTCCATGGGCTTTTCACCGAGGGACAATCTCGGATTAAATCGAGGATCCTCGTTCTGAATTGGAAGTATGCTCTTTTTGCCTAAAGTTTATGCCAATTTTCGGTCGCAGAGTTTCTTCTGCTTTCGGAAGTTTAAGAACAACTGGTTTAGGTGGTGGTGGGGTGACCAAATCAAAATTAGTTGCATGCCTTTCTTTTTTTTCTTTTTTCGTAAACCAGCGTCCTTAACTGTTTCATTCCCAACCACGGTTTGGGCGAGGAAACGGAAAATATTTGGAAAAATTGTTAGGGGTGCTGGTAAGGAAAAAAGATTCACCTGCGTTTAAAAAATAGGGATAAAGTTCTTCTTAAATTTTACTATAAATTGAGGTCTCTAAAAAAAGTCCAAGAAATCAAAAAAAAAAAAAAATGTTGGGTTCATTTATGTTGTTTAGAAAAAGGGGGACCATAGGGACTGAAATAAAGGGCCAGTTTGCTTTTATCATAATGATATTTATATGTGATGAGGTTGAGACGGGGGGGTTGGAAATTTTGATTGTTAAAAGTTATCCAAAAAAAAAATGGTTATTGATCTGACATTTAAGGTGGTCAGGATAGGTGGGTTACCATTCGTGGTTTACCACTAAGAAGGGACTAACAAAGGAGGAGTTAGCTCAATAGCAGAAGGGTGTTATGGTTGGTAGGGGAGTCCGCGAAAAAATCCTTGTAGGGAGGACCCCATCATTAAAAAGAAATGAGATGGGAATCGGTTTAAAAAATTTGTTGGAGAAGTCCAAAACCCCCCCCCCCCCCCCCCACCACTGGGTGTAGTACCGAATGATTCCCAGGTGGGATGGTGAGCGGTTTAAAGTTCGCCCACCCCCACCAGGGGAAAAAAAAAAAAAAAAAAACCAGGGTCGGAAAAGGAGGGGAAAAGGCCCAATTTAGGGACGGTCTACAGCGTCATACCCCTTGGAGGTAAATATAAAATTAAGGAAATGGTTAGTTCGTTTCCCATTTATTTTTGTTTGAATGGTATTTGCGCATAAACCTAAATAACCTGCCTATGTGTTCTTGAGGAGAACGAATGTTTCATTTATATTGCTAATACTTAAAGTGAATATAAGTAAGCTTGTATATATTTTACTTGTTGTGTTGCTTACTGATGGGGGATAAAAATAATAGGGCCCTGGATTTTGCGTGGGGCAGTCTAAGGGAATAAATTAGTATTTAATGATTTGTAAGCAAAAATGAGTTGTTAATGTGTTTGGAGTTTGATGATTAAATAAACATGAATTAGGTGCTCCGCCTGTTTTGTTAATGGAACGGCAGTTCCATTGCAAAAAAAGCTTTAACTTGGGATAGTAACCTTACGGGTGGGGAGTACTATAATATTTGGGGAAGTTATTAAAAATAGTTTTAAATAAAATATGGAAGTTGTGCGGTAGGGGGACCGCCGCCACTTTTTTTTATGTAGGACTGGGGAGGGGGGGCCGGCCCCCTCCTCTGGAGGGTACCCTCCCCCAAACCCGCCCAAAGCGGCAGGCGAGCTCAGCCAATCTAAATAAATGGGATTTTTTTCTGGCCCACCGACGGGGCTGGCCGCTGGGAGCGGGGAAAAAAAGGGAGGAAATGAAATAACGTCCTAGCCAAAAGAGGCTGGGGGTTTTTGCGGGGTTCGTGCTTAGGGCAAAATTAGGTGTTTAAAAAAAATTCTTGGGCACCATGACCTTTTTTTTTTTTTTTCTGTCGATGTTTGATTTGAGGTTGAATTAAACGTTCGAATTGATACGATGCTGGTAAACAGTTGTAATCTTGGTGTGAAAAAGGCGGGGGAAGTGGGTGACTTGGCTAGTTTGGTTTTCTAATTTTGTATATTGATTTTGTCAGTTTGTCTGGTGGAAAGTTTAGTCAATAATTTTATCAATATATGGTTGTGCCTGTGAGTTCATGATTAACCAGTTGTAAAAAAAATTTTGGGCATTTGTTTGGAAATTAAATTCCTCAATCTTATTACTAGTCATTTGCTCCCGGTGAGGGAGGGGGCCTGGGGCCGACCTCGGGCTTTTTTTCCGGAGTTACCTCTCCTGTGAGCTTAGGAAATCGGGGTCCTCTGGGGTTTGGAGTTTTGGGGTTGTTTTTTGGTTTTTGTATGTTGCGTTTCTCGTGGGGGTTTTGTTTGAGTGTCTAATTTTAGGTTATTTGGGGTATTGGAAATGAAGATTGGTTTGTTAGGTGGTTGGGGATGAAATGTTTTTTTTTTGGTTTAGAGGCTGGTAGTTTTTGAAGTTGATTTTTTTTTTTGGACTGCGTTTGAGTAACTTAGGCCTTTTGGTCTGTTTCCTCCTGTTTGCCCACAGAAGGGAGAATCTCTACTGTGGAAAAAGATATTTCCTTAAGAAGGTGGGGGGTTTTGGTTTTTTCAAAACAATTCGCTTTCTGGGGCCAAAAATTTAGCCGGGCGATTTGCTTCTGGCATAAGAATGAAAAAAAAAAAAAAAAAACCCCCCCCCCACCTTCCGCCGCGAATTTTCTGTTTTGGCGCGGGGGAGGCGGGAGGTTGGTATTGGCGCGGACAATCCGCCATATTGGCCGCCGGAGAGTGGGGGACTTGGCACAGTTCACCAACTTGTTGTTGTTCGTGCAGGACTGTGGGGAGTGGCCCGGTTCGGCGCACCTGGCGCACGTCTCCTTTTTTGAGCGGCACTGATCGGCCGAGTGTCCGAACCGGGCACACTTTCTACATTTTCTAACTGGAGCAACAAAGGGGGAAACTTCAAAGGTTTGAGCGCAGATTTTAATTTGAGTGGGGAGCATGGGTTCATTGAATGTTATTTTCACTGCTTTAGATTTGGACCCGTCTCGGTTATTTAGTCTTAATATATGTTTTGCATTCTTGATCAATGGCAAGAGGTCCTGAATGTTTTCTTCCAGAGGGATGGGTCTGATGACCCCCTCCGTGGAAGCTGTTGGTATAAAGCATTTGATATTTATTTTTGAAATTTGTTTCAGATTGGAGAGTTTGTTTTGCTGTTCGGCGGAGGTACAGCCTATCAACAATCGATTGCCGGCCAGGGATCTCTGACTCGCGATGTCGCCTATGGCGTTCTGCCATAGGCGCATCCCGGTCACTGGGCCGAGGCCCTTGATGGTAGCAGGACCCGTCCCCAGCTCTTCGACTATGACCGGGTACTTCAAGAAGGTCGGTTTTAACGGCTCCTTTGGGGTTTTCCCTCGAGTGGCGGGGTGTGTGCGCGCGCAAGACCGTCTAGGTCTTGGTTTCTGGGGGGATGGTCCTTGCCCTGCCTGATTCTGTTGTTGTTCTTTGTTGTTGTGTGTCTATTTTTGGTAATTGGTAGTGGACCCCCAAATTGAGTCCGTGGTGTATGGTTGTCCCTTTAGTGAGACAATTGGGTGGGGGGGAGCCCATGGTGTTTGTTCCCCTTCTTTGGTGTGGCCTGTGTTTACGTCCCGTGAGGGGATGGGCCTTAACACTGTGTTTGGAATTGATAGGAACTGATTTCCTTTCCATAGGGCGCAAACATCTTCTTTTTGTTTTTTTGCTTCCTGGTGACGACTGGGACTAGAGGGACTCGATTCGTCCCCTCTATTTCTCTTTCTAGTTGGT
>JAGGCT020004109.1:34214-60368 GCA_017654935.2 Phymorhynchus buccinoides
AAAAAATAACCAAAGGATGCCTTGGACAAGTCCTTTATAAGCCATAGCAGAGGGGCCCATCCCTCAGTATTTCTATTTAGGATGTAGTTCTTTTTGAATGGAATTTTATGGTCTCTTGCTTTCTGTAAGCACTCTCCCAGTTCTGACTCGATAAACCGACAGGACTGGAATAAGTGATCAACATCAATAGTCTGTCCACATAGACAGTTTCTAGGGTTAAATTTACAAAAAATTGAGTCTGTCCTCAGTCTAAAAATGGTGGATTGGACTGGGAAAGGGACACTAAGAAACAATCCTTTTTTTTTCTATGTTTGGGTCCACTCCTTTGGACTCGGCATAGATTTTAAGTTCCGTTTTCCATTCCTTAACGGTAGCTAGTTTTAGTTGTGTTTTAATTTCTTCAGTAGACAATTTTATGTTTGTGAGAGGGCCGTCCTTGTTAAGCGCTGCGGCCTTGGCCTCACGATCTGCAAGATCGTTACCATAGACCCCTGCATGAGAGGGAATCCATGATAACATGATGTCTATACCTTTTATTTTCAGTTGGTGAATAATTAATCTAACTTCGTTGATGATTTCTAATCTTTTATTCGTGTTGCCCTCAAGGGCCTTTATGGAGGACAGTGAATCAGTAAACAGAACCACACTTCTCGGGTAGTTTGGTAGATTGTTTATGTAGTGGCAGGATTCCAGAACAGCCCAGAGTTCTGCACTAAAGATTGAGGTGTTATTATTAAGTTTAAAACGTTTTGAATTTTTTAGGGTCGGGATTGTGAAGGCACATCCTGTGTGGCCATTTATTTTGGATCCATCAGTGAAAATTTGTAAATGGTTTTGGAAGCTATAAACTTTTTATTTTGCTGCTATTGAGATTAAGTTAGGATCCTCCTGTTTGGAGTAAGTTTGATGTAGTGATGTGTCGTAAATGGGGGGTTCTAGTTCCCACTGAGGGAACACCTGCTGCGACTGATCAGTCACCTCCTCTACAGTGACCCCTGCTTCTGTAAAAAGTGTATTTGTGTAGTCGAAGAGGTCGACTACCTTAGAGTATTTGGTCTTGTTTTTTTCTAATTTTAGTCTGCCTTGAACTATACTAGAGGTTTCTTTGTAATCTTCGTAGAACTCTTCTGAGGAGCCCTGTTTAGTAGAGAACAATCTTGTTAGGGTGCAGGCACAATATAATTCCATAAGTTTGTTTAAAGGCACATCTCTGTAGACCAACTTATTTATGGCGTACCGGGGAATACCCATAGCCATTTTAAGTGATCTCGTTTCGACTGCTTGAATGCTTTTAAAAACCGTTTTGGGCATGGAGTAAAAAACTTCCATGCCAAAAGTCAGACGACTACGAACTAATGCTCTAGTTAAATGGGTAAGGAGTCTAGCATCCTTGGCCCATGGTTCCTTTGAGATAATCTTGACAAAGTTAAGGGCTCTTGAAGCTTTTTTAACTGCACACAGGGCATGAGCACCCCAAGACAGGGTGGGGGTCAACACAATTCCTAGGAATTTAACCTGTGGACTGGGGGGAACTTTTGTTCCCAAAATGTCTAAAATATCCTTTGTTTTAGTGTTTCCTTGACTAGAAAATATCATAAATTGACACTTATTCAGGGATAAGGCAAAGCCGTTCTCTCTTAGATAGCTGGCTATGACAGTGGTATAATGTTGGTGTTGTTTAAGACATTTATCTGAGTTTTTTGAGTTTATTTGCGTGGGAGTTAGTGTCCAAATGGCGATGTCGTCAGCGTACATGGAAATACGTGTTCCTTTAAAAGGAATCGACTTCGTATCATGCAGCATAACATTAAACAGTGTTGGTGCTATTATACTGCCCTGTGGTACTCCCATGTCGATAGTATGGGTACTGGACAGTGCCTGGCCTACTTTAACTGTAATAGTACGGTTTTGGAGGAAGGAACTGATGAAATTTAACAGGTTCCCCTCTATGCCGAGTTCGCTAATTTTTTGAAGCAGTTTCTCATGCCAGACGGAGTCATAGGCTCCCTTTATGTCGAAGAAGGTAGCTAAGACCCTTTTTCTTCGACTAAACGCTTTCCTGACATGAGACGTTAGCTTACATACTTGTTCCATGCAGCTTCGATGTTTCCTGAAGCCTGCCTGGAATGTGGGTAAGATATTATTTTTTTGTAGAAAATATTCTAATCGTTGTTTAACGATTCTCTCGTACACCTTACCCAAGTGAGGGGTGAGGGAGATAGGTCGAAAGCTCTTGGGATCTTGTCTTGGTTTCCCAGGTTTCAGGACCCCAATCACTTGCGCGTCTTTCCACGCCTGTGGGACCCCTCCCCCCTCCCAACACCTGGAGTAAAAGTGCAGGAGGATATTTAGGAATGATTGGGGTAATTTTTGTATTAGCTGGTAGGAGATAGGATCCCCTCCTGTAGCTTTATTTACTTTCCTTATTGAACGTAGGGACATAGCGAGCTCGGCATACTTGAGGGGAGCATTTATTACATGTGAATTATTGAAAGACTTATTTGGCTTTGGGATTTGTTACCTACGTTCCTGTTCTACTGTAGGGAGGGAAGCGATTTGACTGTTTTGGGAAAAGTTTTCTGCTAAGGCATCTGCTGTTTCTTTATTTGAAGTTGTTAGTTTATCTTTTATTTTAACTCTAATTTGTGTGGGAATGCCTCCTCTACGTAGCTTTTTAAGTCTTTTCCACGCATTCCCAAGATCTTTATAGTTTGTAATTTTAATCTTATAAAAATATTCTAATTTGGCTTTAGCAACAATTTTTTTACTATGAGATTCCGCTTCTTTTTTTAACGTGAAATTTTCTACTGTGGGAAATTTATTGAAAGTATTACTGAGATTATGTTTGGCTTTAATTGCTACAGCACATTCTTCATTCCACCAGGGGTTGTTTTTTTGTGGGGCAATACCCCTCCCCCTGCTTTTTGGTGGCTGTATTACCTGCCTTAAGAATAGTGTTACGAATGTTATTGTAATAATTTTCTAAATTATCATCTATTATATTTGGTAGAGTGTACTTAGTCAGTTCTGATTGAAATAGTTCCCAGTTTGCTTTTTCGTAAATGAATTTTGGAGTGAATTCTTCTTCTGATGGGTCTCGAGTGCTATTTAAAATCAGAGAAATTGGTTTGTGGTCTGACCCCAAGGTGTCCACCAGTGGTGTCCACGTGTGATTATTTTCTAAAGGACTAATTAAAGTTAGATCTATAGCTGTAAGTCTTTGGCCAGGCACGTCAGGGTATCTAGTGGGAGAGCCATCGTTTAGCAAGATTAAATCAGAGTTAATTATTTCGTCAAGCAATCTAGAAGCCCCTGCACTGGTAATTATGCACCCAGATTCCCAGAGGGGGTGGTGGGTGTTGAAATCTCCTGTGATTATCCAATTCTCAGAGGGGGTAAGAGAGCTTAACCAGTTTGAAATAGGAACCCTATCATATGGCTTGGGAAAGTAGATGTTTAGTATGTTAGTAATTTTATTTTTTATAGAAATTTGAATATTATTTGAGTATCTTAGTGATAAGATGTCTGCTGTGGGGGTGGGGGGTGGGGGTGTTTTTTGATAGTATATATTGGATCGGACGTATGTAGCAGTTTTAATGCGTCCTCTCATACTATTGACAGCTGGTGGGAATTGAAAGCCTTCTATCCTTGGAAGGCCTGAGTATTCGATATTTAGAGACTGTAAACAGAGAATTTGATATTGAATAGGGTTGGTGGCTAGGAAGTTTACCAAAAAGTCTATATTACTGATTATTGAACGGCAATTCCATTGAAGTATACTAAAAGGGATGTTTTGGGACCCCATTTTCGGGGTCCCGAAAGTTTGTTTAGTCAGGGGTTTTGTTTGGTTTGTAGTTAAGCAAGGTCTGATCTACCTGTGGTTGATGGTGTGGCTCTATTTCTAGATCTGCCAATGGAACTGTTTTCGCAGACCAGATTGGCCAGACTGAGCAAACTAGTATCTTTAGAAAGAGCTGTTGGAACTGTGCCCGCCACCACAGGAAAGAGGGTGGCCAAACCGTCTAGCAGCAGTGAGGGTTGATTGGTTGTTTTAGCTTTTACGAGTGAAATGAGAATTTGGGTGACTATCTGTTCTCTAGGAGGTTTATTAGAGGAAGCTTTAGCAAATTGGTCGAGATTTAAAGTTGTAGGGGTAGAAGGAGTATCAGCTGATGTTGTTGGTGCTGATGCTTGTTGTTTTTGGGTAAAGGTGGTCATGAGTTTATCCATGTATTTAGTCACTGTAGTTATCATGGACTGGGTTTGTTTTTGTATTTCTTCAGCGACAATCTCCTGAATCCTCGTCTCTGAGACAGTCTTTGAGAGAGAGGCTTTCAGAGTGTTGGCTTTAAGCTTTAAAGAGCGAATTCTGTTACTGTTTATTCTTTTTGTCCTCGTTTTGTATGTGACAACTGGTTTTGGCGCTATAGTTGGAGTGGAAGAAGTATTTGTTACTATTTCATGTTGTTTGTGACTGGCATTTTTCTGTGTGACACTGATTCGATTCTGGAGGGCTGCTGCTTAGCTCCCTGATGGAGAGGCATGCATCCTTTCCTCTGTTCTCCAGAGGGTATCCACCTGAGGAGGGGGGGAGGGAGGTGGTTTCAGGCTTTCCCTTTCTGTTTTTTCGTCTTTTAATTGGGTTTTAGCTCTACGAATTGCTTCAGAGAATGGAATGAAGGAGGCTCCTCTTATTTTATTGGCTCTAAGGCGTGCCTGATACTCTGGGCATCCGAGGTAGGCTCCTGAGTGGCCTCCACCACAATTTACACACTTCATGTTAGTGGAGGAACAATCTTTAACGTTGTGTCCGCCCTGGGCACAACGCACACAGATTTCTTTGTTGGACCTACATTGGTCTTGCGAGTGCCCAAGGCGGGCACATTTACGACATCTACGGACCAGTGCCACATAAGTGTGGACCACGAATTCTTCTGCCTGAATTCTGACAGTAGGTGGGAGAGTGGGTAGGTCGAAAGTGATTTTTATGGCTCTAGAAGGAGTACCATCCTTGTTCTTCAGGCGGATAGCTTGCCTAGCATTTTGAATGTGGGGGATCAAGTGGCTGATATTCTCTGAGGTAGCGATACCTTTTATCACACCCTCGGTGGTAGCTGCTGGGATATGACATTTTATGTGTATTCCCGCTAGAGATTTCTGGTTCAATAGTTGTTGCTGTTGATTTTGTGATTTGCATCCAATCAGCCAGCGATTGGTGGAAAGAGGTCGCTGGCTGAGGATGGTTCCCACAGTGCTCTTCCAGAGCTGGAAACTAGAGTTAGGTCCTAAAGCTCTAAACTTTGCAGTGCCTGTACCCAGGTCTTCCATGACAATGGGGAACTTAAGAAAAACTGGGGGTGCCACATTTCTTGGGTCTGTTTTTGTACTCGTGGGTTTTTGAGTGTTCTGACTTTGGTTAGATTTAGAGACTGGGTTGGCAACCGGAGTTTTGCCCCAAACTGATTCTACCTGCTCAATCTCTGTTTCTGCAATTACAGGAGTGCTTTCTAACACTGCCTCCGAACCACATGCTTGTGGTTCGGCTGGAGTGTTTTTGCTAGGCTGTGGATGGGCCCCTGCGCTATTCTTCCTGGTGGATCTCCCGGGCGGGGGGGGAATGTGGATTGGAGGCTTCCTCCATAGACCTAAAGTCGTCCCTGAGTTTTTTCCCCTCAGGGGTTGTTTTTGGGGGGTCTGGGACCCCTTCTTCCAGGGGGTCACTGGACCCCCTTTCTCTTCTGGACCTTTTCTTCTTTCTGGAATGGATCTCGGTGAAGGACCCATTGTCCTCCACGGAGGTAAGAAATACACTGTCATCAAGGACAGTGGTTTTTTTTTTTTTTTTTGCCCGCAGACAGCGGTTTTTCAAGGGGAGTGGTAGACTCTTGGTCAGACTCACTCAATGAGTAGTTGGAGAATGAAACTGGAAATGACTTTTGTCTTGTCTTATTGGGAGAGGCCCAGAACTTTTTCCCTAAGGACTCCTGGGGCCTTGCCCCGGCATGGGGGGATTCCACCTCGTCCGGGGAAGCCGGGGTTTCCATATTTATGGGCCAAGAGGCCTTTGTTACCCAAGAAGGGGGAGACCTATCTATTTTACACTTTTAACGTTATTTATGACCTAAAGCAAGGTCGGGGAACAAGAGGGCTAAATTTCAGGTTTTTTATCCTTTCGTTTATACGGGGGACCAATGAGAACGCTAGGATTTTCCCATGTCCCAGCTACATCCTTGTATTTCTATTTACTTGTCTTCTGTTTTACGTTAATTCCTTCATTCCAAGTCGAACCGCCGAAGCGTTCACATCGTGAGCACTAAAGGGGAGAGACAGAGAAAAGCGACACTGCAATTTAACCACACGAACGGACAAGCAGAGAAAACGGACTTCATCTACGCCTCTACACCCCACTAAAGGGGAAGATAATCTCATCACGCAGCTACCACTAGACTTCGGTCTATCTGCGCCCACTTCGCTTCAAATCAAAGGGAGCCACCACTACAACTGGGACGTAAGGACGGCACCACATCAACACCACGCCTACAATTCGCGAGGCTCCTCCTCGATCTTGGGCCCTCTCCTCCTGTTGTTTAGAGACTCGTGTGAGTAAATAGAAATCTCGGTCCAGACCGAGTCCTAAGTTCATTCTTAGGCCTCACTTTCTCATAACCAGCCTTAGAAATAATAGTGTAGTTCCTCTCGTTCCGGGTTGGCACCCTTCCACCTTTCTTGATTTATATTTTCTCTAACCAATTTTTTCCCCTTTATGATTTTCTTCTGTGTTTTTCATTTTTGTTTCACATAGATTAAAAAAGAAGTACAAATGAGCAAAAGCGGAAAGATAAAAGGGGGGGGCGACCCCCCCGAACCTCAAATAGTCAGGGAGACCCCCCAGTCACCCAGCCCAAACAAAGATCACCCAATTACAAACCCTGAAATCTACATCGACGTGACACCCACAAAATCCAACACCGAAGACGTGTTCTCACTCTTCACCCCCTCTAGAAAGCGCCTTAGGAGAACCGGATCTGAATGCGAAATTGAGCTCAGTCCCCAAAAAACTCACCCAGATCCAAAAAAGACGAGAGAAGAGCTCGGGACCATGGAGGGTGAGGGCGCTTGCTCTCTCCCCTCCACTGGTCACGTAACACAACCAGATCAACCAGGGGACCCTGGCAGTAAGGCCGTGTCTCCGGTCACGACCCCTGTCAGGAGATCCGATTCCATTGACACTGTTCACAGTGCAAGCAACATGCAAACAGACACTACTGATTTGGATTCACTGAAATCCAACAATAACAACAACAACCAAATCTCACAGCCAGCAAACAAAAAACCATCAAATAGAACTTTCAGAAACCAAACCCAACCCCAGCCCCCCCCCACCTTCGTCAAACACCCTGTAATCGTCCAGGATCTGGGTACGGGCCCGGCCACCATTAGTGGCCTAGGTCCCCTCTCACAAATGAAGCTCTGGTCCAACGCGATCGGCACCATCTTAAGCCAGAGACCCTTGGCAGGCAATCGGTGGCTAATCGGGTGCCAGTCCACCGATCAACAAACCAAACTAGCAAAACTACAGTCAGTGTCACAAATTCCAATCAAGTGCACCATTCCATCCGCAACCACCGAGGGGGTCATCAAGCCCATACCCCTCGGTGAAAACATTCAAGAGCTGTTGCCGTACATCCCTGATGCCAAATCGATCATGAGGCTCAAAAACAGGGACGGCACAGACTCCAAAGCCCTCAAGATTACCTTCGATAAGCCCATTCTCCCAAAAATCACAAACATATCTGTCACAGAATACATCGTGTCCCCCTTTGTGGCCCCTGTCAGGAGGTGCAGGAAGTGCGCACGGCTTGGCCATAACATGGACCAATGCCGTGCACCAAAGCACATCTGCACCAAGTGCGCCGGGCCCGGTCACGCAGCCAAAGACTGCGCGGCCGCTGTGGCCAAGTGCGTGAACTGCGGGGGCCCACACTCAGCAGCCTACAATGGCTGCCCACAATATCAGTTAAGACTACAAGCAAACAAAATTCGTGCAGAGGTCTTTATTACCTACGCTGAAGCGATCCGTAGGGCCAAATTGGCCCTAGAAGCAGACAGACAACACAAACAACTTCATCAAGCTCCCCCCTCCCCCCCCCCTGACGTAGACCCTTCGTGGCGACTACCCCCACAACAACAACAACAACAACCGACAACAACTACCTACGCTCACGTCGTAACAAGGAAACTCCCCCAACAAAAAAACACCCCTGCCTTCTCACAAACTCAACCAACAGTGCAGAACAACACCCCCACCCTGAACCCCAACCAAATCCCCCCCCCCCCCCCTCCCCCCCCCCCTCCCCCCCCCCCCCTGGCCCTTCACCCCCCACAGCTCGTTTCTCAGTTCGCACCAGACTTTCCAGCACAATAACAAGATCTCTCAGAAAGAAAGCAAACAAAGCAAAACTTCAAGCCACCCAACAAGCAAACAAAAACAACATTGAAGACCTCATAACAGAAAAAATCAACTTACAAACAGCTACCATGATGGACAAACTGACGACCCACATGGACAAACTATTTAAAACCCACACAAAACAGACCCCACCACCGACACCTTCAAACCCCCCCTCCCCCCCCCCCCCCCCCCCAATGCCCCATCTTCCTCGCCCCCACCACACCACCAAGCTCTGACAAATCAACTGCCGAAACCTTCATGATAGAGGTATTAAAACACTTTGCCAGGGCCAGAACGTCCAACAAACCGAAACTACTCTTGGAGGGACTAGTTTCCCTCCTACCACCCTCCTGTAACCCCACCACAATTAACATGGGACCCGACAGCAAACTTATGAGGCTAGCCGAACTGGCCTGCGGAATTCCCGGGCCATTTGGCCACGAGGGGAAGGGCAGGATGTCTTCGCAGTCATCCCGCAAATCGCAGCACCAAAAACCATAAACCCCATTCTAAAAACAACATCAGTATAGGAGTAACTCCCCTTTTTATAGTAACCGGCGCAGCCCCAAAATTTAGTGCCTTGCAGTGGAACTGTCGTTCCATTGCAAGGACTATTGACCATTTATTACACTTTCTACAAACTAATAATACTAAATACCATCTTCTATGTTTACAGTCCCTTAATACAAAATTCTCCGACATTCCTAAAATACCAGGTTACCAATACCCCCCCAACGTTAGCAATGAAAACGGTAAGGTTTACACAGCAACTTATATTAGTACCAACATTAAATATCATTCAGTTCCCTCCCCACTAGTCACTGATGATAATACAGTCTATTCAAATACTATTCAAATACAAGTCAATGGCACCACAACCAACTTTGTAAACATTTATTTTCCAAAAGGCTATAACGCCAATACCACTTGTGACTGGCTATCCTCACTCCCCAATTCGGTCTCCTGGGTAGTGGTGGGAGACTTTAACGCTCACCACCCTGCCTGGGTGGCCTTCAACTCCAGGACCGATCCTGGAGGCATCAAACTTTTTAACGAAATAAATAACTCTGATTTAGTATTATTAAACGACGGCTCTTCTACTAGATTCCCAGATAGTTCCAAACAGAAACCCTCCGCTATTGATCTATCACTTGTTTCCCCTAACTTTGTAGTCAGTCACGAGTGGTATCCCTTTTCGGACACATTATTTTCTGACCACAAACCTATTTCCATCGAATTTAACGTCTCCCACGAAGAACCAACTAATACACAAAAACAACAACCCAAATACAATTTAGATAAAGCCAACTGGCACCTTTATAGATCCCTTTTGAATAAATTTAACGTAGATAATATTATAGACAGTAACCTAGAAACATATTACAATAACGTTAGAAAAACAATATTACAAGCCTGCGAAAAATCAATTCCTGTACGTTACTGCCCCACATGGCCGAAAGGCTAAAGAGGGCGTTAAGCATTATTTCGTCAATTCCTGTCCTTCCCCCGTTTGACAACAACAAACCAAGGGCAAAGCCATGGTGGAACCCAACAGTCAAACAGGCAGTGCAGGCCAAAAAGAAGGCCTGCAACTATTTCGATCTGCACCCCACCCCCCCCCAACCATACCCTAAAACTGGAAGCAGAATCCCACTGCGACGATTTAATTAACGAAGCCAAAAGAAATTATTTTAACTCTAACGATGACATTATTGATTATAAAGACTTAAGTAAGGCTTGGAAAAAACTTAAACAGATTAACTCGAAAAAAACTGTATGGGAGCCCAGAGTCCTTAAAAACAACAAACTCACTACAAATAACTTAGATACGGCTAACACCCTGGCAGAAACATTCGCCCAAGCAAGCCAAACAAAATATCTACCTACAAAAGAAAAAATTAAGCGTCAAAGCGACCCCCATCATACAAAATCACATGATAATTCTCATTACATTAATGCCCCTCTGAAAATTACCGAGGTTGCTGCAGCCATAAATGCAATCAAAAAAATCAGTAAAGCTACAGGAGATGACCCTATCTCCTACAAATTAATAAAAGAACTCCCACAATCCTTTCACAAAATTTTGCATGATTTCTACTCCAAGTGTTGGGAAGGGGGTTCCGTCCCCCAAGCTTGGAGGGAGGCACAAGTAATTGGGATCCGAAAGCCAGGAAAACCGGCCAAGGATCCCAAAAGCTACCGTCCTATCTCCCTCACCCCACACTTGGGGAAAATTTACGAGCGTATCGTAAAATATAGACTAGAATACTTCTTGGATAAAAACAATATTATTCCCAAATTTCAAGCAGGGTTCCGTGCACATAGAAACTGCATGGAACAAGTAGTAGGACTCACCTCCCATGTCAGACGCTCCTTCGCTCGCCGCAGAAAAGTCCTGGCCACCTTTTTTTATATAAAAGGGGCCTACGACTCAGTCTGGCATGGGAGACTCCTTGATAAACTCAGCAACCTCGGTATAGAGGGTAATACATTCAACTTCATACTGTCCTTCTTACATAACCGCAGCATGAGAGTGAAGGTGGGCCAGTCTGTGTCGATGTCCCATCAACTTGACATGGGAGTGCCCCAGGGCAGTGTTATAGCCCCCCTACTTTTCAACATTATGGTCCATGATATCTATAAATTAAAACTGCAAAACTGTAAAATATCTATGTACGCCGATGACATCGCGATCTGGTCTATTAAAACACCCCCAGGCAAACAACATAGTTTAAATTCTGCCCTACAAATCCACCAATCCAACACTAATCAAATAACTGAATACCTACATAGTAACGGGTTCACAGTTGCCCCCCAAAAATGCGAGTTTATGGTTTTCTCCACATCAAAAGTTCAACCCATCTCAATTAAAATAGACAACGTCACTAAGCTAGCAGTAACATCGGTCAAATTTCTTGGCGTGATTCTAAATTATAACCTATCTTGGAATAACCATATTAATCACTTAATCCAAAAAGCTCATCATGCACTAAATTTCATCAAAGTCGTTTCGAGACAACCATGGGCTAAAGATCCCAAATTTCTAACTCACCTAGTACGTACATTAGTACGTAGTAGATTAACCTATGGCATGGAAGCCTTTTACTCCCTGTCCACACAAAATTTAACAACTCTCCAACGCCTCGAAACTAAAGCCCTAAGGACTGCCCTGGGCCTCCCTAGTTACGCAATAACACTTTTGATATACAGAGACATAGACTGGACCCCACTGAAACACCTAATCAAACTTAACTGCGCATCACTTTTAGTCCGTCTGTACGCAACAAACCATTTTTCCGAAGATGAATTTCTTACATCCTTTTCCGAACCTTATCACACCTTTTCCAAAAAATACGCAAAATTTAAAAACATCTACGATTACACTCAAGACTTATTAAATAAAATACCCCTTAATAACATTGCAGCTTTCCCCCAGCACAGACCCCCACAGTGGGATTGGGATCCTCCAGACATAGATATTAGTCTTCACCATCTTTACAATAAGGAAAATGACATAAATTATCTTACAGTAGCAGCAAAAGAAAAAATACACAACTTACAACACTATCTCTCCATATATACCGATGGTTCACTCTTAAATCCAAATCAAATAGGGTGCGCATTCCATATCCCCAGTTTGAAAATCTACAAGTCCTTTCAACTTAACAGTAATATCTCCATTTTTTCCGCCGAACTTTGGGCCATTCTCGAGGCACTGGTTTTTATTAACGACCTACCAAACTCCCCATTCCAAATAGTTATATTCTCAGACTCCCTCTCCTCAATAAAAGCACTAATCGGTCAAAACCACAACCGCGCCGAAATTAAATATGAAATTAGAAAATTAATACATCAACTACATCTCAGAGGCACTCAAGTCCTTCTAGTATGGATCCCATCTCACTGTGGGCTGGTCGGGAACGAGCTGGCCGACAGAGATGCAAAGTCGGCCGCCTCGGGTCTCTCCGGCAACACAGTCTCTATAAAACTGTCAGTGGGCGAAGCCAAAACCTTATTAAAAAAATCCATACACCAGGAGTGGACGAAAGAACTGGAACAATATGCCAAAGCCCACTCCTGGGATCCTAAAATTGTCAAAGGGGGACTGTTCCTTCCCATCCCTTCCAAAAAACAATCTTTAATTTTCCGACTACGAACAAGGTCCACTAAATGCAAATATAAAAATCTGCTCTGCGAATGTAACAACATCTTGGACCTTGAACATCTATTTACCCCCTGTACCCAAATTCAAAACCAATTCTCATCTTTTTTCGAAACAATTATAGATTTAAATATCCCCTTCACCCAAAATTCCATTCTCACTTACGGCCCACAGGGATGGTCCCCCCTCATAATGTTCGCAGAGGCCATTATGAGTTCCTCATTTGGCTATAACTTTTAACAGCACCATCCAAAATCTGATACACAAATTTCTTTCATCCGTGAGGGAGGGGTCCCCCCGGACAGCGGTCCGCACACCTGCCCACACTCCACCGCCCTGCTACCCCCCCTCCCCCCCCTTCCCCCCCCGTTTTTAACACGCAGCACGTTACTCCATTAGTGCTGGCTCTTTTGAGCACCCCCTTCTTTTTACCCCCTTCCCCCCGGTGGACGGGTGTGCGGCCCGACCTCCGGGGGGGTGCCTTCGTAGCCGTCACGCCACAGCGTCGCGCCATGTCGCCTGGGGTCCCTCCGCAGCCGTGCAGGACCCCCGCATACGGCGCCTTCCCTCTGTCTGGGGCGGGGAGGAGGGGTCCCTCTCCCTCCCTCCCCCCGCCCCAGTCATGGGAGAATCGTTAACCTCCCTCACCAACCTATCCCACTCTAAACTTGGACTTGGACTCCCATACTATGTCAAATATAAAACAATATAAACAGGCCCATCTGCACGACATCGAGGGCGGGGGGGATTTTGTGGCCCCCCCCCCCCCTCGGGACTCTGCATTTGGGTTCTGTTATAAACCAATTTCAATCTGCCTTATTGCCTAAATAACAACATACTGCACAGCACCGCATAGGGAATTCCCATGCATTTCATTGGCCCTGGCAAATCCAATAGAGAAATCCCAGCTGTGTGGTAAAGACCTCTGTAACTAGCGTATATTCGCACAGTTTTAAACACAAATTTATTCTTCATCATCCTCTTCACCATACATAATCCAATCCCTTCTACACTCAGCCATCTTCCACGGCTGCCGATTGCCGGCCGGGTCTCTATGAAAACAAATATTTTAATCATAGCACAAGTTTTAATATTGAAAATAATTTATCCAACACCCCTGACCCCCCAAAGAACTTACCCCAAAGATTACGTATTTTATATCCCAATCAATATTTTATTCACCAACCTACCCGTCCCACCATATATTTTAACTAGCCTATAGATTGACTGGGTGGCCTCCCCTTCCAGCTGCGAACTTATCGCAAAATACAGAGGTAACATAGAAAGAATGAAAGTATGAATGAATAAATATCAGTAATTAGGCATTTTGCCCCACCTCACGTTCCGGGAACCTTTTTCTTTCTTTTATTTACCCTTCCTCTCGTAGAGTTGATCTCCCCCTTGTTGGGGTGGGCCTGTGGGGGGTGCTGACGCAGGGATGGCCTGCGTATCGCTCCCCTCGCTTGTCTCGCCCCCTCATTGAGTGCTGAGACCCTCCGATCCCCCCCCCCCCCCCCCCCCTATTCTTTCGTTGTTCCCGGAACACAATGTAAATAATAAACTTAAAATATAACTTTACCTTTTTTTAATAAAAATGAATAACTATCCACGATGTAAATACCTTCCCCTGCTCTACTCCCCAGGGAAGTCCCAGGGGAGAGAGTTCTCTCCCCAGGTTGGATAATTTTAAACTTTTTATAAAATAGGGCCTTTGCCCCGTGATCTATTTTATAGTTCACAAATTTTTGTAAATAGATTAAATAAACACCTGTAAATACAAGTCTTTTAACATAAATAAAGGACAGTGTTGTCTTTTAATAATAAAATAAAGCTTTTGGAGTTTTTAAACCCCGTAGCCCTGAATTTTAAACTTTATTGGTTGTTTCGGTCGACCCAGACAAGACTTTTGAATTTTATATAACACCTTACTATTTTACAATTCATTTAACACGAACTTCGGTTCCAAAATTATTTTAAGCCCGAACTTCGGTTCACAATCATCTCAAATGAGTATTTTAAACTTGATAGCTAAGAGAATTCCCCCCCACCACTACATGTTCGTCCACGTTCTGTCCTCATGTGTCCTGTGATGTTTTATCTTTATTTACCCATACCCAACTAATACACATGTCCCATATGTGCCTTCCCGGGTCGAGAGGACGTAAAACACCAAAATTACTACGTTAATTCCAGCTCATTCTCAGATTTTTTTCCAGGAGACAGCCACTCAGCTGCTAGCCGCCGAAGAGAGAGGTCGTGCTTAGAAAGAGGAGCGAGAAAGAAAGAAAATTGCCTGAACGAATACGTCGCACCGTGCAAAGCGTGCACAAGAAAAAGAAGAGGAGCTACGACTTCGCCTTCAAGTGGAGCAAAGAAGAAAGGAAGAGACGAAGAGAAGATAGAGAGCAGACAGCTTCCACTAGGCCAAGCCTACTGTTTTGCTCTCTCTACATCACCGCTGCGCAGGGAGCCAGCAAAACCACACCGAGAGAGACCACTACACCACTACCTACACCTCAAGTCAACCACGAGGTACCCCCCTGAAGACCCCTTCCTCCAACCACAAAAAGTTAAGTAACTCAAATCTTGAGTTTAGACTCGAGTCCCGAGTTGATTCTCGGGCCTCCACTTTCTTAACCGCCATATCATTGTGTTGTTCTCTCTTTCCGGGTTGGCACCCTTTGGACATCTTTGTGTACGATTTTTTCCTAACAAACATTTTACCACTATCCCTTTATTATTTCTCCCATGCCTTTTGTTTCTTGTTTTTGAACATAGGTACAGAAGTGTGTGAAAATGAGCAAAAGTAGCACGATAGGGGGGGGGGGGGGCGACCCCCCCGACTCGCAAAAAGACCGGGAGTCCCCTCAGTCACCCAGCCCAAACAAAGACTCTCAAAAGCCTGAAATTTACATCGACCAGACCGAGAGTCCAACTCATACCTCCAAAGACCCAAACAGTGATGATGTTTTCACACTGTTCACACACTCCAGAAAACGTCTAAGGAGGTCTGGATCTTCATCCAGCCCTCCGAAAAGGGACCTAGTGGACCCAGAACCGAAAAAGACCAGAGAAGAGCTCGGGACCATGGAGGGCGAGGGCGCTTGCCCTCCCCCCTCCACTGGCCACGTATCACATTCAGTTCCTATCAGTGAACCTGACAGCAAGGCCGCATCTCCGATCACGACCCCTGTCAGGCGATCTAACATCCAAGACACTGTTTACAGTGCAAGCAACATGCAAACAACTGAAACTACTGATTCGGACTCAACAAAGTCCCACACCAACAACAACAACACGCAAAACTCACAACCCTGGAAAAAAACACAAAACAGAACCTACAGAAACACAAGCCAACCCCAGCCCCCACCCACCTTCGTTAAATACCCGGTTATTGTACAAGACCTGGGTACGGGCCCGGCAACAATCAGCGGCTTAGGGCCCCTCTCCCAAATGAAAATGTGGTCAAATGCTATCGGAACCATTCTAAGCCAGAGACCCCTGGCGGGCAATCGGTGGTTGATAGGCTGTCAATCCACTGACCAACAAAACAAACTTGCCAAACTCCAAGTAGTATCACAAATCCCAATTAAGTGCATCATCCCGTCAGCTACCACCGAGGGGGTTATCAAACCCATACCCCTCGGTGAAGACATTCAAGAGTTACTTCCTTACATCCCGGACGCTAAATCCATCTTGCGACCGCCGGGCCCGGCCACGCAGCCAAGGACTGTGTGGCCACAATGGCCAAGTGTGTCAACTGCGGGGGCCCACACTCGGCAGCCTACAACAATGGTAATGCCCCCAATATCAGATAAGACTTCAGGCCAACAAAATACGTGCAGAGGTCTTTATCACCTACGCTGAGGCCATCCGTAGGGCCAAACTGGCCCTAGAAGCTGACAGACAACAGAAAGAACTCCATCAAGCCCCCCCCTCCCCCCCCCGTACGATCGGGAGTCAGACCTCATCAGGCCGCGAAATAACGCGCACCTAACAACCACAACGCGGAACAAACGACAATAAACACGTACGCACCAGTTGCTAAGCAAGACAAGACAACACCAGCAGCGACAAAAAAAAACACACACCATGTCTACTCTCCACAAAACCAAAGACACTCAGCTGCCAAGTCAACAACCCAGCACACCGACCACAAAAATATCAAGTCCTCCCCCCCCCCCCTTCAACGCCGCCGGCGGCAAAAATCCAACGCAGTGTACGCTATGCTGTACGATCCTAGGTACACCCTCACTTATCACACACAAAAAAAATCTCCGCAAAAAGGCAAACAAAGCTAAACTCCAAGCAACACAACAAGCAAAACACAATCAAATCGAAGATCTCATCACAGAAAAAATCAACACACAAACAGCCACCATGATGGATAAACTTACCACCCACATGGACAAACTATTCAAGTCCCATACAAAACAAACACAAACACCCCCCCCCCCCCCAGCGAAACACTTCAGAACCCCCCCACCCCAACAGCCCCTCTTCCCTACCCCAATACCCAACAAACCACGGACAAATCAGCAGCCGAAACATTCATGACAGAAGTATTAAAACACTTTGCCAGGGCCAGAACTACAAATAAACCTAAAATGCTCCTGGAGGGACTAGCTTCCCTCCTCCCACCAACCTGTGACCCATCAACAATCAATATGGGTCCAGACAGTAACAGGTTGGCCGAACTTGCCTGCGGAATTCCCGGGTCAGTAGGTCACGAGGGGAGGGGCAGGATGTCTTCTCATTCCTCTCGTAAGGCACAGCAACAAAAAGTATAACCCACACCCTAATAATAACATCAGTATAGGAGTAACCCCCCTTTTTATAAGTAACCGGCGCAGTCTTAAAATTTAGTATCTTGCAGTGGAACTGCCGTTCCATTGCAAGAACCATTGATCACCTACTACATTTTCTTCAGTCCAATAAAACTAAATATCAAATCCTATGTTTACAGTCACTGAACTCAAAATTTTCCGATCTCCCAATTATACAAGGCTACCAATACCCCCCTAACGTGAGCAACGAAATAGGTAGGGTCTACACAGCAACATATATCAGTTTAAATATTAAATATCTTTCAGTCCCCTTCCCATTAATCACTAATAACGACACCATTTATTCGAACACAATTCAAACAAAAGTCAATGGCTCTACAACAAATTTTCTAAATATTTATTTTCCGAAAGGCTACAATACCAAAACCACTTGTGACTGGCTAGCCTCACTTTCAAATTCCGTCTCCTGGGTAGTGGTGGGGGATTTTAATGCCCACCACCCTGCCTGGGAGGCCTTCAATTCCAGCCCCGATCATGGTGGCACAATACTATTTAATGAAATCAATAACTCCGATCTAGTCTTATTAAATGATGGCTCCGCAACTAGATTTCCTGATAGTACAAAACAGAAACCAACCGCCATAGATTTGTCCCTTGTGTCTCCCAACTTCGTAGCCAGTCACGAGTGGTATCCCTTTTCTGACACATTATTTTCGGACCATAAACCCATATCTATTGAATTTAACGTCCCCCATGAAGAAATAAATATTACACAAAACCAACAACCCAAATACAATTTTGATAAGGCCAATTGGCACTTATTCCGATCTCTCCTTAATAAATATACAGTTAATAATATTATAAATAATAACTTAGAAACCTATTACGACAACATTAGAAAAACAATCCTCCAAGCTTGTGAGAAGTCAATTCCTGTCCTTCCCCTGTTTGACAATAGCAAACCGAGGGCGAAGCCATGGTGGTTATTGATCCGGATGTCATCTGTTACGAACAGGCAGTTGCAGGCCAATAAGAACAGTGTTCTGACGTCAAGTTGTTTTTGACCTGCACGACCGAAAAAAAATCCGCCCCCCCCCCCTGCAACCCAACTCATATTCTTGTTTAGCTTGAAGCTGAATACACACTCGTACGCGATAGTGAATCGATGTGGCTTAAAGGGAGCAGAGAAGTATTTTACACAATACAACGAAGACATCATTCGTACAAGACCGCAGTAAGCCTGGAAAAAACTCAAGAAATTAATTCGAAAGACAAGGTAATGGAGCCCAGAGTCCCTCAAATAATAAATTACTACAATAACCCGACTGGATGTTTAGTGACAGCGTACGAGCCAACACCTAGCGGAATACCTGCAGCATCACGTGTCGCCAATACTGGCAATTGCACTTACCCCGCTAAATGATAGAAAAAATTAAGCGTATTAAGTAAGCATTTTTTTTCTGTTATCTCTTTTTTTTCCCTTCCACCATATTAAATCGAATGACAAAACCTCGATCACTACTATTAACGGCCCCTCTTGGCGTACTTGTACTCGTTAGTTCGCTAGCGCATTTTCCGAGTCTTATTGATCTAATGTACAAACGTGCACTAACTAGTCTACAGGATGAAGTACCCTATTATCTACACTTATACATAACTAATAAAATAACTCCCACAATCCTTTCACAAAATCTTTACATGATTTTTACTCCAAGTGTTGGGAGTGGGAACCTATCCCAATGTGTCGTGAACGTGAGTTCTGAGGTAATGTACGGATGTCCTGAAGCTACGAAATCCGGCCAGGGATCTAAGAAACGAAACTACCACACCATCTCCCTCACTCCGGTCTGTCATCACTATAGGATGTGACAGGGCAGTAAATTTACGAGCGTACTCTATGATATAACTATTATGACCTTTTGAATAGGTCTTCGCTAGACTAAAACAACCATTATGCCCCACGAGAATTTCAACATCTGGGTTCTTGTGCCATTAGAGAACATACAGGTCAGTGGAACAGGTCGTTACTACCTGACCTCGCATCGCTCAGACGCTCCATTATAGAACGTCTGGCGCACTGAAATAGTCCTCAGCGCGAGCACTTTCTGTCGACACTATCAAATGGGCACTTACTATGCCTCACTCTATGTGCATGGGAGACTCCTTCGCATAATCTCAGCAAGCCCTCGGATACTAGAGCGGTCGCGCTCACATGTAATTTATTCTCATCGGTTGTCGTACACAACCTTTAGTTTAATCGAGTAAAAGCTGTAGTCATTCCCTTGTCCTAGTCTTCACTTAGTGCTTGCAGCGTGGTAGTTGCGATCCAAGGAGTCAGGGTACGGTATTCACATGTTCATGGACATAGATCCTACGACTAGGTTCAGATGGCATTGGTGGTCCACTCATGCACATTCATATAGATTTAAAGCTTGTTCGATAACTGCTAAGAGTGATCATTTGTGAATCGTTATTTTTGCGGTATGTGCACATTGTCATCTCTGCGTCCATGTAACGACGCCACCCACCTGCAAATTAACTACAGTTATTAGCATCACCTTACAAATCCTAAATATCGACGCTTATAGGCCAATACCATATATACGATCATTACAGTGTAGGTCGATACAATTACAGCAACGCGGATATACAGCTGTGATCTACAAAACCCCGTAATGTGAATAATCATTAGTATTATTCAACAAAAAAGACAAGACGAACTAAAAATCACAATCACACGGCTATAAGTCAGATACATACGATAAAATATACATCGTAACATCGCTTGATACGATGTCTGTCAGCGGTCTCATCTTGGAGATTCTCTTGAACGCACCGCTATAGCCTAGGTAAGTTAGACGCACATCAATTGACTTAATCCAGAAAGCCACCGAAAGCCCATCCAATTTTAATGACATCATTTCGCAAGCCAACCATGGGCAAAAATACGAGCCAAATTTCTTAGCCACTTAGTACGAGGTCACTGATACGAAGCAGACTCTACATATGGCATGGAAGCCTTTTACTCCTTGTCCTCACAAAACATTAATAACCCTTCAACGCATAGAACTTAAAGCATTGTAAACTGCCGTCTGGGAGCCGATCCCAAAGTTTGCAATCACCTCACTTATATACAGAAGATATGGATCTGGATCCCCCCCCCCCCCTTTTCCCGAAACATCTAATAAAATATAATTGCGCCTCATTTTTAGTCAGATTATACGCCACTAACAATTTCACAGAAGACGAAGAGCCTTCTACTGGTGGCTGACATGACAATTTTTTCAGACCACCTACTTCGCCACTCGTACATAAATTCGCGAACATAAAACACTTCATTACCATATCTACTGCATTTGTTCACGCCCTATTAAGTGAGCCGAATCGCTGAGAGCAGTAATCAGTGCATTGTGTAAGACATTTATACGTGACGGCCCTACCCCCAACTATAGACGACCACCCGCAGTGGGCATTGTGGTATCGCACCAGACTTCTGACATTAATCTACCATCTCCTATATAGTGTGAATAGTATAATTCCGACATTAGACTTACCTCCACAAGTGCAGCCAAGACTCAAAATGTGTCAACAAGTCTGTTTACCTCGCTCCAACTAATCAATTTACACAGACGGTTCCTGTTGAGAACAACCTACAAATTTCGTTGCGACACTTCCGATGGTAGCTCCCAAACCTATAAAAATCTCTAAATCTTTCTAACTCACATCACAACACGTTCAATCTTCTCTGGCGTCTCAGAGGTTTTTCTCTGTGGCCTATACTATGTAGTGACTTGGCCTTCATTGAGCACTGTTCACGTTCAATATCCCCTCTCACCATACTGTTATTACCAAATACGATTCTTATCTTTTCAGACTCACTCTCATCCATTAAAGCCCTACAAGGCTCCAACCACAATAGAACAGAAATAAAAAATGAAATCCCAAAAAATCTTATACAGAATCAACTTAAATATCATTAGGAACTCCGACTACAAGTTCCTCTGACCTGGACTTAACATGCGATTAACAAAAGTGCTTCTGGTACTGATCCAGTCCGGCTGCGTTATGACAATGACAACGATCTGGCAGACAGTGACGCTAAGGCAGCCGCTTCGGGCCATTCGGGTAACCCTACTAATATTAAACTCTCAGTAGGTGAAACAAAAAACCTGCTGAGAAAATCAATTAACCAGGAGTGGGCCAAAGAATTGGAAATCTATGCCAAGACCCACTCCTGGGACCATAAAATAGTTCAAGGGGGACTGTTCCTGCCCATTCCTCCCAAAACCCTATCTTTAGTTTTCCGTCTAAGAACTGGGTCCTACTACTGTAAATACAAAAATCTTCTCTGTAACTGCAATAAAGTATTGGACCTAGATCATCTGTTCACCCCTTGTAATTTTATCCAAAATCAATTCTTAACCTTTTTTGACAAATTAACAAAAACAAACATTCCCTATACCCAAACCTCTATCCTAACTTACGGCCCACAGGAATGGTCCCCCTTGGTATGGTTTGCAGAGGCAATTCGAAACTCCTCTTTCAAACAATTATTCTAACTATATCTAGACAAATTATTATATCAGTCCTTACACAAGCCTTTTCACCGGAGAGGGAGGGGTCCCCCCGGACAGCGGTCCGCGCACCTGTCCACATTCCATACTGCCCACATCCCCCCCCCCCCTGTTTCCACCATTTTTAATACGCAGCACGCTACAATATTAGTGCTGACTCTTTTAGAGTACCGCTTTTTTACTCCCTCTCCCCCGTGGATGGGTGGGGGGAGGGCGCGGCCCGAACTCCGGGGGTGTGCCTTCGTAGCCGTCACGCCACAGCGTCGCGCCTCGGCGCCTGGGGTCCCCCCGCATCCGTGCAGGACCCCTGCACACGGCGCCTCCCCTCTGTCTGGGGCGGGGAGGAGGGGTCCCTCTCCCTCCCTCCCCCTGCCCCTTTCAAGGGAGAATCGTTAACCTCCCTCTCCACTCTATCCCACTCTACACCTTATCTGGGCTTCCATACTAAAATAGTAAAATAGTACCAATATAATTATGTGCCCGTCTGTTTGACAACGAGGGCGGGGGGGATTTTGTGCCCCCCCCCCAAACCCCCCCGGGAAAAACGCTCCCCCCATTCGGGCACACGAATAGGTTAAACTAAAGAGCTAGTAAACTCATCTCACACATACAATTAACAAATTATCTTTGCTTTATACTATTATACCACTGTACAGCTTTGCACGGGAAGTCCCAAACATCTCACTGGCCCTGGCAAACCCAATCAAGCTGTGTGGTAGAGACCTTTGCATATAGCGAATATTCGCACCTCATTGCAACTTTTCATCCCCTTAGGGTCCCCCCACCTATTATGAGGACCCTCCCACACACGTAGTATCATGACCACCGATTGCCAGCCGGGTCACATAACTCATACTCCTTTTAACTACAACACAAATTTTAATACTAAAATATTTTACCCCAACTACAAACATCGGTACCCCCCGACCCCCAAGATCCTACCCCACATTTATATTTTTCATAATTTTATAAACCATTTTACGTAACAACTTGCCAGCCCCACCACGTATCCAAATTTTTTACAATTTTTTATGGGAACGTCCCCTTACTTTTAACTAGGTCACAGAATTGCTGAGTGGTCTCCCCATCTAGCTGCGATTTTTTGAAAAAACCGTGGTATGAAGAAATGAAGAAGTATTATTGGTTGAACTAAAACTAAGCATTATCGTCCTACCCCCGACGCTCTGGGAATCTCTGTTTCTTTTCCTTTATTTTCTCTTTCTTTTCGTTGACAGATCTCCCCCTTGCGGAGCGGGCCTGCGGAAGGGGTGCTGCGCAGGGATGGCCTCGTAATCGCACCTCTCGTTCGTCCCGCCCCCACCTTTGTGTGCTGAATCCTCCGAACCCCGCCCCCCCTTCCCTCCTCTTTTGTTTGTTCCCATAGCACGATATAATATAACATCACCTAACACATAATACCAGTTTTTTATTATTTTAAATTGACAACTATCCAAGATGTACATATTTCCCCTGCTCTAACTCCCGGGGAAGTCCCAGCAGGAGAGAGTTCTCTCCCATGGTCGGATTTTTTAACTTTTTATAAAATAGTGGCCTTGCCCGTGATCGAACGCACAGGGACCACAAATTTTTGTAATAATTTAATAAATACTTGGTATCCTCAAAAAATCTTAAATAAACTGGGCCAAGTTAGGCTTTTACAATAATAAAATCAGATTTTCGGATTTTTAAAACCGTAGCCTTGAATTTTAATTTATATGATTGTTTCGGTGACCAGCGAAGTATATGAATTTTAACTACATTTTACATAACTAGAATTTTTAATACGAACTCCGGTTCCCAATTTCTTTTTAACCCGAACTTCGGTCACCATCTCCCCCAAATAGTAACTTTAACTTGCTAGCTAGATGAACAAACTCTACATTAAATTTGGTCCGTGTTCTGTCTATATCTGTCTTTGTGTGCTGTTTATTTTCTTTTTTTTTACCCATACCCTACTAATACACTGTCCCATAATGTGCCTTCCCGGGTCGAGAGGACTTAAAACCACCAAAATTATACTACGTAATTCCGCCAACCAATGAGTCGCTGGAATTTTACACAGTTTAGTTTAAGCACCTACTTTTAAATAGGCAAATTATCCTTTAATTTTACGTTCTGTCTTTACCGTTATTTGAAGGCAAGATCAATTAACTTTCACAGTTTACTTTTAGTTATGAAAAATATTATGTTTCCTTTATGGTTGGGAACACACCCCAGAAGTATAGATTTAATATACTTTTGTTTTTTCGGAGAAAAAGTTCAACCACTATCTTTATTTACGTTCTGTCGTTACCTTATTTGAAGGCAAGATCATTGTAACTTCTCAACAATTTACTTTTAAGTTATGCCAAAATATTATGTCTCTTTTGGTTGGCACAAACCCAGGAGTATAGATTTCTTATTACATTTTGTTTTTTCGGAGGAAAAAGTTCAACACTTATAATGAAAGAGAATCCTATCACCTAGAATTTTTTAAAAGACTTACACTAACTATTTATGTTGTTAAGGCACTTGCACACAAACTCCCTCCAACAATTTAGGAGGCTGGCAGAACAAAACAACACTAAAGAGAGAACTACCCCTACAGATACTATGCTGTGAAGACCGTACCCACCGGCAAAAGCCTACGAGTGGGGGTTTAGGATAGCCGATGTGAATGAGAACCTAAACTGGCTAAAGTACAAAAAAAAAGACAGTGGAGGAAAGAGGAAAACGTGAAAACCAGTGAAATCTAAGCTAGCTAAGGTCTTAGTCCCATAGACCTGAGATCCTCTGTTTCAAAGGCTCTGGTGGCCAGCGCAGTCCTCCCAGGGATACCCTTTTTGTGGCACGTCCTACAACCCTAGCACTAGGCAGTCCGAATACCACATCGTACTGCAAAACAAAGGAAAAAAACAAACTTAGAAACCTATTTATGCTCACAGAGATAGATCCAACGACGTGTAGGGAAGAGCAGAGGAGACGCGTTGTGGGAGACCGAGCGAAGACAGTCGTAGAGAAGGGTCCTGAGTCCTCCTCAAAATCCAGTTCAGCAAGCTCACGAAAAAGATGTCGTGCGGCGGAGCTGGCAGAAGGGGCCCAAAGAATGGAAGTGGTGTCCTCTCTTCTTGTCAGTCAGCCGCCGTACTTGTGGATGTAGTGAAGATCGAAATTCTTTCCTCTCTCTGTAAGGCCTTTCCTCAGCAAGGCAACCTGAGTTGGGGGGGCAAGTTGTTTTTTTACAGACTGTCAAATAATGTCCCCTTGTCTTAATCTGCCACTCCCCCCCTTTTCTCATTTGGCTATGGTATTTCTCCATAGAACTGTGTACTGGCCTACCTCGTATATTTGTTTCTTCTTTCCCTATTTACTAGGGCCTCGTACACATAGTAATACATGCGAATGTTCGGGCGCGGAAACCCATGCGCATCCGTAAATATTAAAAGAAGATTGGGAAATATGTGCGCACGTGGCCGAATTTCCCCTATAGGCTGACGTTCACAGACCTTATGACGTGAGTACCTACGTAAAATGAAAACTGACGTCCAACTCACCAGAGTACCCTAGTGGCTATGCCGTACAACCTCATTTAACAACGGCTGCGTTTATCATGTGGGCTGGTTTCCGCTGCACTGCAATGGCGTTTGCATTTGGTAGGTTTCTATTAGGTAGGGCCACGTCTCTACATGACCTGTGAGACACTGTCCGACTGCTACAAATTTCCTACTTTTTCAACTTCTGATTCTTCTGAGTACATCCTGCATGCCAAGAAACAATGTCGATAAATAAAACAATGTTTGCTGCTACTCGTAGGGAGTCTGTGTGGAAGAATTAGTTGTTACTTTGACACTAGCGATGACAGGAACGGATGTGACGGATAAAAAATCAACCGCATGACCTAAGTTTTGCGCTCGCTATGGCCCGTGTTATGCATAAATATACCTGTCAGTAAATATCTACCTCTAGCATGCGAACTGTACCCGATCTATTTTTAAGAGTCTAACCCTAACCCTATCCAACTAACCCTAACCCTATCCTAACCACGGAAAGAACCAAAAATAGAGCAGGGAGGGTGTAAATCTACATATTTGTCCGATAAATCGATGTAAAAGTCCATAAATCCTATACCGTAAAATTCACAATGGCGGACAAACAACGAATTCTGATTTGGCTACGCTAGGACTACTTCCGGGTAGGACT
>JAGGCT020004109.1:60868-106056 GCA_017654935.2 Phymorhynchus buccinoides
GTGAATAAGGAAACGAATAGATGTCTGATCGATTTTTTCTGCACGTGTGTGTGTGTGTGGGTGTATATCATATGCGTGTATGTATAAAATTAACAATTATCCTGATTATTCGAAAAGTTTTAATAAAGCGTGTTTTACGGCTCACCATGCTCAAAATAGAATAATTATGTTCAAATGTTGCGTATTGATTGAATTTTATGTTTTTGTTATTGTTTCCAAAAACACACGGCCCAAAAGGGGTCAAAGGATTACAGTTCTCGTGCCTTGAGTCTTGCGTGTGTGCGCGTGCGTGCACAGAGCCTGACGATACTTACTGCACAGGTTGTCTTCACACTTCGTTCCCATCTTGCAGTCTTGTGCATTGTTCAGGCACACTGCACCGGCGTCCAATTCTATGGAAAATGTCGACAATGAAAATGGACGCAAAGAAAGAAAGCAAGGAAGAAAAATACAAGAAAAACACATGACAGAGAAAAATAGGAAGAAAGAATGGACAAAGAGGGAAAGGCACAAAGAAATAAAGAAAGCAAGTAAGAAGAAAAGACGAAAGCATCATAAGAATGGACAAAGAGGGGAAGGAACAAATAAATAAAGAAAGCAAGGAAGAAGAAAATAAAGAAAGAAAGAAAGAATGGACAAAGAGGGAAACGAACAAATAAATAAAGAAAGCAAGGAATAAGAAAAGAAAGAAAGAAAGAATCGACAAAGAGGGGAAGGAATGAACAGAAGGAAATGAAAGTAAGGAAGAAGATAACTAAGAAAGAAAGAATGGTATTAAGAGTTGAAAGGTCACAAGAAATAAGAAAAGCAAGGAAAGAAAAAACTACATCATAAATAAGGCAATGGACAAAATTGTTAAATTAACAAATAAAAATGAAATCATTAATAAAAGAAAAGAAATAGCGTAAAGAATGGACTGAAAGAGGGAAAGGAAGCAAAGAAATAAGGAAGGAAAGTAAGAAAAGAAAGAAAGAAAGAAAAATGGACAAATGATGGAAAGGAACAAAGAAATAAAGTGAATCAATTGAAGAAAGAATAAGAAAGAAAGAAAGAATGTACAAATAGTTAAATCAACAAAGAACTATAAATAAATCAATTCAGTAAGAAAAGATAGAAAGAAAAGAAATGAAATAATTGGACAAAAGATTTAAATTAACAAAGAAATAAAGAAAGAAATTGAAGTAAAAGAAAGAAAGAAATAAATGAGACAAAGAGGTGAAGGAAGGAAAAAAGAAAGGAAGAAAGGAAAGAAGAAAAGTCGAAAGAAATAAGAAAATATTGTTACAAATGGACAGTGAAAGTGCATACAAAAAAAACAAAAAATAAGAAGCAACGGAAGAATAAAAATGAAATAAATAAAGATCATTTCAAATAGGGAAAGGCACCCCTCCCACTTACATAAATCCACTTGAAGTAATAAAGAATGAAAGAAATAATAATAATGTACCAAATAGGGAAAGGCACAAAGAAATAAAGAAAGTGCAAAGGAATGATTGAAAGAAATGAAAGAAAGAAAGAATGGACAAATAGGGGAAATTAACAAATAAATAAAGAAATCAATGAAGAAAGAAAAGAAAGAAAGAAATAAAGGACAAAGAAGGAAAGGCACATTTAAATAAATATGGGAAGGAAGAACAAAGAAATAAATTAAGAAAGAATGACAAAGAGGGAAGAGTAAGAAATAATTTACAAATCTTTTCAGAAAGACAAGAAATAAAGTAGATCAATGGACAAAGAGGGGAAGGCACCTAGAAATCCATCAAGCAAGGAAGAAAAGTAAAAAGTACCCATGTTGACAAAGAGTGAAGAGTAACAAAGAAATAAAGTGAAAGGCAAGGAAGAGAAGAACAGAAAGAAAGAAAGGAAGATGGACAAATACGGGGAATGCACAGAGAAGGAGAAAGAAAGAAAGGAAGAACAGAAATGAAAGTAAGAACAGAAAAGAATGGACAACGAGGAAATTAACAAAGAAAGAAATAAAGTCAATAATAAACGAAATAAAGTAAATGAAATAAATAATTTACAAAGATGGTAAGGAACAAAGTAAAATTCAAGAAACGCAAGGAAGAAAAGAAAGAATTAGAAAGAAAGAAAAGAATGGACAAAGAGGGGAAAGGTACAAAGAATGGACATAAAGAAATTCCAGGAAGAAAGAAAAGAAATAAAGAAATAAGAAGTGTACAAAGAGGGGAAGGAACAAATGTAAATAAATAAAGGTCAAGGAAGAAGGAAAAAATAAGAAAGAAAGAAAGAATGTACAAATGTGTTAAGGAACAAAGAAATAAAGAAATCAAAGAAGAATAAGAAAGAAAGAAAGTGAAGAAAGAATGGACAAAGAGGGGAAGGCACAAAGAAATAAAGAAAGAAAGAAAGAATAAAGAAATAAAGAAAGAAAGAAAGACAAAGAGGTGAAATGAACAAATAAATAAAGAAAGTCAAGAAAGAAGAAAAGAAAGAAAGAAAGAACTGAATTTACAAAGATTTTAAGGAAACAAATGAAATAAAGAAATCAAGAAAGAAAAAATAATAAAGAAAGTAAGAAAGGACAAAGAGGGAAAGTTAACAAATAAATAATAAATCAATGAAGATAAAAGAAATAAAGAAATAAAGAATGGACAAAGAGGGAAATAAACAAATAAATTAAAATAAATCAATAAGATGAATCAAAATAAAAGAAAGAAAGAATGGACAAATATGGGAAGTCACAAAGAAATAAATAAATCAAGTAATAATAAAATAAATAAAGAAAGAATAATTGACAAAGAGGGTAAGGCACAAAGAAATAAAGAAATGGAAGAAAGAAATGAATAAAAAAGAAAGAAAGAAATAATTGACAAAGAATTGGAATTAACAAATAAATAAAGGAAAGCAAGGAATAAAAAAAATAAAGAAAGAAAAAAATAAATGAAAGAGGGGAAAAAAAAGTGTAACAAAAAAATAAAAAGGAAGCAAGTGTGAAGAAATAAAAGAAAGAATAAAGAAAGGAACAAAGAATCTTACAAAGATGGAAGAATTAAACAAAGAAATAAAGAAAATCAATTGGAAGAAAGAAAGAAAGAAAGAAAGGCGGAAATAATTACAAAAATAGTTGGACAAAGAGGGGAACCAAATAAATAAATCAAAGCATTGAAAAAGTAAATAAATAAAGTAAATTAATTGACAAAGAGGGGAATGCCACAAAGAAATAAATAAAGCAAAAATAAGAAAAAAGAAAGAAATAAATAAAAGAAATAAAGAATGGACAAAGAGGGAAATTAACAAATAAATAAATGAAAGTCAAGGAAGAAGATAAATATAAGAAAGAAAGAATTTACCAAGAGGGAAATTAACAAAGAAATAAATCACGTAAATACGGAGATAATAATAAGTCTCAAGAAATAAAGAATTTACAAATAGGGAACATTAACAAAGAATAAAGAAATCAAGGACGATAGAAAGATAAATAACTAAAGAAAGTAAATAATGGAGCAAAGATGGGAAGGAACCAAGAAATAAAGAAAGCAAGGAAGAAGAAAAGAAAGAAAGAAAGAAGGCAAAGATGGAAAGGAACAAAGAAATAAAGACAGCAAGGAAGAAGAGCAGAGAAACTAATGAAGAAGAAATGGACAAAGAGGGTAGTCAAGAAATAAAGAAAGCAAGGATAAGAAAGAGAAAGAAAAAGAAAGAATGGACAAAGAGGGACGGAACACAATGAAATCAAATCAAAGCAAATTAAGAAAAGAAATAAATAATAAATAAAGAATGGACAAAGAGGTGAAGGAACAAAGAAATAAAGAAAGCAAGGAAGAAAAAAAGAAAGAAAGAAAGAAAGGACAAAGAGGGGAAGGAACAAAGAAACGAAAGCAAGGAAGAAGAAGAAAGAAAGAAAGAAAGGATCCAAGAGGGAAACGAACAGAAAAGAACAGAAGAAATACAGAAAGCAAAGAGGGGAAGGAACAAATGAAATAAAGAAGCCAAGGAAGAAGAAAGAAAGAAATAAAGAAAGAATGGACAAAGAGGGAAAGGCACAAAGAAATAAAGAAAGCAAGGAATAAAAGAAAGAAAGAAAGAAATGGACAAAGAGGGGAAGGAACAAATAAATAAAGAAAGCAAGGAAGAAGAAAAGAAAGAAAGAAAGAATGGACAAAGAGGGGAACGAACAAAGAAATAAAGAAAGCAATGAAGAAGAAAAGAAAGAAAGAAAGAAAGAATGGACGAATGAATGAAACAAAGAAAGAAATAAATATCTAAATAAAAATACAAAAAAAACCACTTTAAATATAATTTACAATATTGAAAAGGCACAAATAAAGAAAGAAAGATGTAATTCTAGAAAAATAAATATATATATATATTATGATTGTATCTTCTTGATTCACAAGTTTTATAACCTATTCATGCCACATTTTCATTTGTGTGTTTGGTTTGTTTGCGTGTGCTTGGGCGTGTGCGTGTGTGTTTGTGTTTGTCAACGTGCATTCATTCAAAATCATATTCTTGATGGTTAAAGATATAGCTCAAGCATTTTTCATCTGCCCTCATAAAAAAAATATATATACACATAATCAAAGATCTATGAACTTAACATTTTACGGAACACAAACGAAACCTTATGACACCTTTCTGACCTTTCCCCTCTGGAAAAGGTCACGGTTATACTCAGAACGAGCTCGTATGTTTTTACTTCCGGTTTTACATAGACCTCCTCTACATCTCTTTTTCCCCTCTGCGCTGGTACACATTCTGATTAAGAAGAATGGCTTGCTTGTCGGCGTGTTCACAGTGAAAGGAAGAGAACAAATTATTAATTCGTCACTCTCACGATTTTCGAATCACCCATGCACAAAACATGCATGCTTCTGAGACGATTGATTACTCTCATGTAGGCCCGGTTATAAAGCACAAATCTATGCAATGGCATCTGCTAAAATGCAGCAAAAGTCTACATCTATCTTGTGTGTGTGTGTGTGTTGCGGGCTTGGTGGATGTAGTGTCTTTGTGTTGCGCACAGCAACACAACACCACAGATCTTCCTCCACCCCAAAACAGCATCACACTCTCCTCTTCTCCTCTCTCTCACACACACACAGGACCTACACTACCACACCACACACACAGAGGCCTATTCACATTGCACACCACTCTCTATCACACCTCACACACAGGCATGCCTACTGACAGTGACACACACACACACACACACACACTCTCTGCCTACTCACATCCTCTCACACAACAACGACACGCTCACACACCAGAACACAGGTTACTGACAGTTACGACATGACACACACACACACACACACATACACACACACTACAGCACACACACACTTTGTTTACACACAATAACTTTGACACACACAATTGACCACACACACACATGGCCCAAAACACCTCGGCTCTTATCCTATCTCAGAGCACACAACACATCCACACACACACACACACAAACACACAGTGACACACACACACAACACACACACACAACACACACACACACACACACACAACACACACACCACACTTCTTCAGAGTCCTAACACAGTGGATGGAGGTGACAGTGGGGAACGGTGCTGTTGTTTGTTTGTTTTGTTCATTATTGTGTTTTAGGCTTTTTTTGTCTCTTTCCTATGTGCTATTTGTTTATTTCCTCTTTAATAACTTCATATACCGTAGGCTTATTTGAAAACTTGATCCATTAATAATACCCCCGTGGGGATACCTGGGGGGGGGTGGGGGTCTTTTGTACAATAGTTCCCCCACCTTATGGAAGTTTTGTGCTTGTAGCTTCCTCTAATCTTTCTTTCTCTTTGACTCTGCTTTTCTTTTTTTAAATTTTACTGTCATCTACTATCTTTCTGCCTTACCATTCTATTCTCCCTTGCCAAGAAACACGTTAAAAACAATTATACGGCCGAGTCGGACATGCTGGGCCTAACTTTTCGTAGGTGCATAACGCCAGCATGACCATCTGCGCTCATAATTGGAAAGGAAACCTGTCTGATCGATCGGGAAACCCCATTCAAATGGCCACATACACAAGCATTTCCACTCACATTCCAGTCAACCACACATAAACACACACCACACACATACATACACACACACAGAGACACACATACACTGTAGGCTCAGTATTTATCAATGGATCCATTCTAATCCCCATAAATGCATTGGATGCGGACATTTCCCGTAAAATCGGAATTCCAATTTTTTTCATGTTCCCAAATTTTTTTCCGGCACATGCCAGGCATTTGCTCTCACGTCACACACACACTGTAGCTTATCTAATAAATCTGTCCTTTCACAATCCTCGTATATATCGCATTCACAATCATACGTGCACATGAACACACGCGCGCGCGCACGCACACACACACACATGCCATTATGCACACACTCTCCAAACATAAACAGGGATTGTTGTTTTGGGGAGTGGGGGCGAATCGAGAGTACAAGATGTTGGAAGTGACACACCCACACACACATACATTCGTGTACGCTATAGGAAATCTCAGTGCGCAAAAAAATTTTCTTTTCTTATTGAAAAAAGAGGGGGGGGGGGGGGTGGGGGGTGGGTGGGGGGGGGGGGGGGGGGGTGGGGAGATGGGGGGGGGGTGGGGGGGGGCAGTGGGGAGACACATGTTTTGTCTTTTGTTTGTTGTTTATTTGTGTTACGGCTTTTTGTTTTTGGGGTTTATTTTTTTTCTTTGTTAATTACTTCATAATACCGTATAGTAAATCGCTTTATCTATCATCAATTTGATCTATTTATAATGACCGTACATACACATACAGACGTACACACACATACACACACACACACATAATGCGCGCGCGCGCGCACACACACCCTCACATATCACATCACTGCACTCACACCAGAACCACTTCTCGAGTAGTGGAAAGAATGTTAAATGAAAACAAACAAACAAACACACACCCCCCACACACCACGCCACAGCCACAGCCACAGCCACACACACAACATGCTACAGTTGTTGTCAACTCCTACTTAATACAAACGGAAGTGGACAGCATATTTTCTATTTTTAGTAACACTAATGGCTTCCCCCCTTTTAGGCCCCCAGGAAAGTTGTGAATAGAGGAGAGAAATAAGAAAGAGCAGGGAGAAGAGAAGAGAGAGTGCGAATTGTGTGTGTGTGTGAGTGTGTGCGTGTGTGCGATTGTGTGTGTGTGTGTGTATGGCCGTGTATGCGGTGTGTGTGTGTTTGTTGTGTTGCAATTGTGTGTGTGTGTGTGTTGAGAGACACTTCGTAAATCCTTGACTTTAAGTTTCTTTGTTCTTTTTTATTTTGAGTGAAAAATCTGAAAAAGAAGAAGTATGACCCCCCCCCCCCCCCACACTTTCCCCCTCCCACCCCCAATTTAACACAATTTAAATATAACATGGAAAATGCCTGCGCTGGCCCCCCCCTAATTCCCCCCCCCCCCCCCCGCCCCCGCCCCCCGCGGGAATTGCCAATCGAAGCCGGGCAGATGGAACCGCTGCTTTGAACAATCGTGTGACCAGTAAACTGGGCTATGATAATTAGTGACGAGTGGACTACTTTAACGTCACTCGGGCACTTATTGTACATTGAGACACTTTGGTAAATCCCTGACCGCCAGTAGCCTTTTCTGCTCTGTTCGAGGGAAAAGATGGACCATCTGAACTTCTTCAGATTTATCATGGTTTGGTACAATTCCATTAAGATCAGCAGCTGTAGTTTGGATGCCAGTAAGCCGCTCCCCCGAAACCTACATTGTATTCCATCTTTGTTCCTTTAGGATGGACGGACTAGAAATTTTTTGGGATCACGGCTGGACCCATGGTCCCATCCAGAACCCTGAGTGCTGCACATTGGCCAGAAGTGAAGGAAACTCAGTCCTCAAGATATGTTTGAAACTTCATTCTATTCCACATCAGGCAAAATGGCTGAAAGCTCAAGTTCAAAGTCCCTCCAAAAAGAAGTTACATAAAACATGAACAGCACTCAAATATAAAGGCAAAAGGATAAGGGAAGTGAAGGAAGACTCAGCCTCAGATATGTTCAACTTCATTCTATGCCATCAGCAAAATGCCTTGCTATTGAAATTTTTTGCCTAATTGTGACATTAGGCAGCGATTTGCGTATGTTTACATTAGGCAGGCGATTTGCCTAATGTTTCCCATTACAATCGCCTGCTATGTTCACGATATAGACAAATTTGCTTGCCTAATTTTGTTCCATATGCGTAACATATCCATCTTAATATGCCAGATTACTTTTATCAACCAAGTGCTTCTTAACGCTTTTTTAAAGCGGTTTAGATGAACATGATTTCAGAATTAATGGCTAAAGTGTTCATGTGTTTCCCCCATAGTATGTCAGGCTGTTTGAACAGATCCGTTATGGGGCTTAGGAATGGGAAGCTTATGATAGGTCGATTTTCCTTTAATGTAAGGAACTTATTATTTTTTTGGGCTTTCCGTTACGATGTTTGTACATACACAGGCAATTTGTTTAGAAAAGTCTTTTCTTTGAACGAAGATTTTAGTTGTTATAGTTCAATTATTGTCAAACTAGTAGACTTAAGGTAGGACAGCTTTAAAGCTTTTTAGTGTAAGCGAGTTACTTATTTTATAATATATTATTTTCACTATCACTATCCCATAAGTGGATGCGTAATTTTATGACGAGGTAAATGTGTGCATGAGAAAAGAGTTTTCTTTGATGACTCTAAGAAATTCTTTATTTTCTGATAACTGGTAAATGCGGTTGGCGATGCGCTTACCGAGGTCATTAATGTGATCACATCCACGCTAATCCTTATCAATAATCACCCCCTAACACTTTATGGGAGGAAACTCTTCAATATTTTATCTTATGACATCAATGGAGGAACACATCTTCTTTTCGCTTTTGACGTGTGGTTATACACATACAATTTGTTTTTTTTTGTGCATTAAGAGACTGGAGTTCATTCTTCCACTCAGTGAGCTTATTAACATTGGTCTTCAGATTGTCTACTAATTCAAAGGACTGTCCTGTTAGAATTGCAATGAAGTGTCATCGCAAACATTTCACAACATCCAGTTTTAATGTACAAGGCAAGTCGTTAATTAGATTGAAATAGAATTGTCCCAGGACTGATCCCTGGGGAACACCAAACTTTGTCTGGAGTAACTTTGACCTTACAGAATTGATTTCACTAGCTGTTGTCGATCCAGTAAGAAGACGGACTCAATGAGACACAAAGCACTGCTAGCTATGTTGTAATGCTAAGTTTTTTTAATGGAAATTGAAATTGTTGATACCATCAAACGCTTTAGCAAATCTATGAATAAGCAACCTCTAAATTTCGTTTGTTTATTGATATTGGAAACATCTATCTACTAGTTGTATAGAACAGGATGGCAGGAGTGTTTTGTCTAAACCAGACTGATTTTTCATTTATAAATCGTATGATTCAAAATGATAATTCAAACTGTTTTTGGAGTGCTTTTCAAGTGGGTTTAGACCAATATAATTAATATTGTTATAGGCCTGTAGTTCGCTGGATTTGATCAAAAAAATCATCACCGCTTTTATGTGATGGTATAACTTTTGCTTGCTTGAATTTTTCGAGGAAACTGTTTTGTTTATCAATGCATAAGTTATATATGTAAGTGGAGAGTGTCTGCTAGAGACAAATGATGCTGTTTTCAGTATTTTCCATCCATTCCAATCTAATCTCACTCCCTGACTGTTTTAAGATGTAAAGTTTCGAACAGTACTTTCTTGACTGAAATGGGCGGAATGGTGACGGTTGAAGTAATGTTCTTCTGATCGACAGAATTCTTACAGAACTGATAAATCGTTTGGTTTGTAATTTGTCCATTTGAAATTATGTTGTTAGCAACGTTGTAAAATGAAGGTTTAATGTCTCAAGTGATATTTCGTTTATTGGATTGTGATTGTTGAGTTAGCATTATTTTAACATGTTAATGGCTCTCCGACCAATTTTTGATTTTGTGATGTGTGTGAGTGTTGGTGTGTGTGTGTGCGTGCGTGCGTGTGTGTGCGCGCGCGCGCCGCGCGTGTGTGTGCGCGCGCGCGTGTGTGTAGTGTGTGTGTGTGTGTGTTTTTTCGGGGTGAAAGAATACTTCTTCACATCACTTCTCCACAACATGTTTGTAAACTTGCCAGGCATGTCTATGCAGTTGCCTTTATAAACGTGATTTTGATGATCAAGGAGGAGATATTGGGTCCTTCTTCTTCCTCTTCTCTTGATAGCCCCGGTCCAATGAACTGACCATTCTGGCTCCTTTTGAAGAAAAAACAGACTTCATGAGGTATTCAGTTACAAACATGCGCTTCATCACCATTCGTCTCGCAATACGTTTCAATTTAACAACAACAAACAACAAAACAATAACATGCACTAAGGACTTACTGCCCTTTGGTTATCACAAATGAAGTGCTTTTGGCAGTCGTTGGCTTCAGTTGGGTCCGTTTCATCACAACGTTGGCATGGTTTCAGTCCTGAAAGGAACGTGTATGCGTGACAAATACAACAAGCACACTCGGTTTGAAAAAACACACCAAGACATAGTAATATTGGTAGTATTCAACATTCTCTACAGAAAATTGTACCGACCAAAAATGTTAGCCAGTTCAAAGCCAACACAATTGACACAATCCACTGGGAGAGCGCACGTGCGTGGTGTGTGTGGGTGCAAAGTGTGGGCGTGTGGTGGAGGAAACTGTTAGTCCAAAGTAAAGTCTGCCCAAAGACATCCCGACTTACAAACGTCACATGCAAACACAGTGCAAAGTAATATCTACTGCAAAAATAAATCCTACTTTACAATGTCCAATGAAAACACAGTGCAAAAAGAGATGTGCACTCAAATGAACCACAAAAAGAAAAGAAAGAAAACAAAAGAAAACAAAATCAAACAAAAAAGAGAACCCAAAAAAAAAAAGAATGAAAAGAAAGGCGAGTGAAATGTGGATGGTCAAAAAGATCAGAAAGAAAAAAGGAAAAGAAAACCGAAGCAAAATAAATGTTCGGCAAGAGAAACCCCCTTACTTTACAACGTGCGTTGGTGTGTGTGTAACTGTTAGGTGTTCCAAACAAACATGTTTTGTGTGTTGTTATTTTGCGGGGAGGGGGGTCACACAAAGAGCTAACCATCCAGGTCAGTTTAGGAAGTCCAAGTTGCAAGCTTTCGTGGTTCACATGGAGTCCATAGTCTGTTCTCTAGTTAGTTTAACTTCCACTTTCTTGATAACGTCCAATGAAAACACAAAACACAGTGCCAAAAGTAAATCCCTACTTTACAACGTCAAATGAAAAACGCAGTGCAAAGTAAACTTACTGAAGAGAGATCACTACTTTACAACGCAAATGAAAACACCAAAACTAGTGCAACGTAAAGTCTTACTGCAAGAGAAATCCTACTTTACAACGTCAAATGAAAACCACAAAACTAGTGCAACGTAAAGTCTTACTGCAAATAATCCCTTACCTTTACAAAACTCAAATGGAAAACACAAACCAGTACACGTAAAGTCTTACTGCAAGATAAATCCCTACTTTACAACGTCAAATGGAAAACAAAAACCAGACAAGTAAAGTCTACTGCAAGTAAATCCCTACTTTACAACGCAAATGAAAACACAAAACTAGTGCAAGTAAAGTCTTACGCCAAGATAAACCCTACTTTACAACGTCAAATGAAAAACACACAACCAGTGCAACGTTAAAAGTCTTACTGCAAGATACATCCCTACTTTACAACGTCAAATGAAAACCAAAACCAGTACAAACGTAAAGTCTTTACTGCAGATAAATTCCCTACTGTACGTCAATGAAACACAAAACAGTGGCAACGTAAAGTCTTCTGCCAAGATAAATCCCTACTTACAACGACAAATACAAAACACAAAACTTGTTAAAGTGTCTTACTGTAAGATGAATCCTACTTTACAACGTCCGATGAAAAACAGTGCAAAGTTACAGTCTTATTGCAAGAGAAATCCTACGTTACAACGGCAAATGAAAAACCACAGTGCAAAGCAAAAGGATGACTGCAGAGAAACCCCTACTTTACAACGTCCAATGGACAACCACAGTGCAAAGAAACAGTCTTACTGCAATAGAAATCCCTACTTTAACAAAGTCCAATGACAACACATGCAAGAAACAGTCTACTGCAAGAGAAATCCCTTGCGTGGGGAGCTCATTTTTGGGGTGTTTTGTTTGGCTGCAGGGTACAACGGCCGTCTTACAGATCTGTCAGACAATCCGAATGGTGCTACAGGGTGGACCCAAACCCGGTCGGCTTAGGCCTGTGTGAATCGACAGATCTAAATACATGCATTCTTTAAAAGTAAAGTGTTTGAAAACCAAGACTCAGTCAGACAGAGATACAAATTCCAGTTTCCGTCTGAGGCGTCATCATCGCTGTGAAAGGCTATCCACTTAGTACTGACAGAAAAAAAACTGCTGCCCTCATCTCCTTTTGGCCGCCTCAAATTGTCTTACAATGCATTCCCTCCTCAATTATGCTGATCACTAAATGCCATGGATTGAGTGTCCCAACGTCAACAGTTTTGAACTATGAGCGCTTGTTTGGGTCCCCCTCAGCTCTTATCCACTGTCTATTGGGCCCCTTCAAACATGTCCCGGGCAGCATCTAGAACCCTCAGGAACACTTCTGCCAATTTTCATAAAATTGGTCAGTAGTTTAGGCGCTATGTGAACGTGGACATATGTTCGGTCACTCACAGACGTGCACATACACGGGACCGCACGCACGCACGCACGTACGCACGCACGCACACGCACGCGCACGCACACGCACACACACACAAACACACATACATACGGACCGACAGAAGAGGCACGCACATCTCCGTCCCCATAGTAATGTCGTCCCGTTCTGATGGAACTGGACTACAACAACAGGAGAACACGGGCATGTCCAACAGACACTGACTCACTGCAGTGGTCGTTTCGGGAGCAGAGGACAGGTGGCTGACAGGTGCAGATTGTTTCGACACAGGAAAGCTCCGAGGGAACATTCAGAAGACGTTGTACATCTTTCTCCGGTTTTCAGCGCTTGGATACCGATAATAAGCGTTTGTTATTAGCACAGGGAGTGAGAGAGAGAGAAGTGCGAGAGAGAGAAGAGAGAGAGAGAGAGAGAGAGAGGGGAGAGAGAGAGAGAGAGAGAGATGAGGGAGGGAGAGAGAGAGAGACGAGAGAGAGAGAGCAGAGAGAGAGCGAGAGAGAGAGAGAAGAGAGTCACATGTACCATGCATTATTTAAAAATAAATAAAAACCTAGTTAATTGTGTCACTAAAGTTCACTGGAAGAAAATATTCTTCTGTTTAGGTAATGTTAACTAATTCAATCATAAGCGAATCGATTACGTTAAGCCAGTAAAAGTCGCCTATAAAAAAAAAGAAGATATGGTAATTACAAAAATATGTCTAGGCAACTAGTTATGGTTAATGGAACAAAGTGGAAGTTGAGAACCACATTGAACAGTGCCAGGTTACACCGCAGTAAACTGTGTAACTGCAGGGAACACCTGGACCACCCAAGCAGAGTTGATGAGAGCAGTAAAACGTGTAACCTGCAGGGTAACACCCGGACCCCCAGGCAGAGTGGTGAGAGCAGTAACTGTGTAACCTGCAGGGTAACACCTGGACGACCCGAGCAGATTATGAGAGCAATACTGTGTAACCTGCAGTGTAACACTGGGCAACCAAGCAGTGGTGAGAGCAGTAACTGTGTAACCTGCAGGTAAACACCTGGACACCCAAGCAGTGATGAGAGCAGTAACTGTGTAACCTGCAGGGTAACACCTGGAGACCCAAATAGTGATGACAGCAGTAAACTGTGAATGCCGGTAAACACCGGGACACCCCAAGCAGTGGTGAGAGGCAGTAACTGTGTAACCTGCAGGGTAAACACCTGGAACCACCCAAGCAGTGGTGAGAGCCAGAACTGGTAACCCTACAGGGTAACACCTGGACGAACCAAGCAGTGATGAGAGCAGTAATGGTAACCTGCAGGTAAAACCCAACCTGACCACCAAAGCAGTGATGTGAGCAGTAAACATGTGTAACCTGCAGGGTAACACACTGACCACCCAGCAGTGATGTGAGGCGTTACTGTGTAACCTGCAGGGTAACACCTGGGACCACCCAAGCAGTGATGATGAGCAGTAACTGTGTAACTGCAGGGTAACACCTGGACCATCCAAGCAGTGATGAGAGCAGTAACTGTGTAACCGCAGGGTAACACCTGGACGACCCAAATAGTGATGACAGCAGTAAAGTGTAACCTGCAGGGTAAACACCTGGACGACCCGAGCGAGTGGTGAGAGCAGTAACTGTGTAACCGGCAGGGTAACACCTGACGGACCAGAGCGCAGAGTGGTGAGAGCAGTAACTGTGTAAACCTGCAGGGTAAACACCTGGACGACCCAAGCAGTGATGGAGAGGCATAACGGAACCGGCAGTGGTAACACCTGGACGACCCAAATAGTGATGACAGCAGTTAAAATGTGTAACCTGCAGGGGTACAACCTTGGACGAACCGAGCAGAGTGGTGAGAGCCGAAACTGTGTAAAAACGCAGGGTAAACATCTGGACCACCCGAGCAGGAGTGGTGAGAGCAGGTAGCTGTGTAACCTGCCGGGTAACATCTGGAAGACCCAAGCAGTGGTGAGAGCAATAACTGTGTAACCTGCAGGGTAAAACGGACCACACGAGCAGTGGCAGTAGCAGTAACTGTGTTTAACCTGCAGGGTACCACCTGGACCACCGCGCAGAGTGGTGAGAGCAATAACTGTGTAACCTACAGGGTAAACACCTGGACCACCGAGCAGAGTGATGAGAGCAGTAACTGTGTAACTCTGTCGCAATGTTTTAGGGAACCGTCATAAAGGAAAACAATATCCGGGCATTCAAACAACCTTTTGACGGAGAAGCGTGACCAAGCCTGAACGTTTGAATAAGTTTTGAAACAATATTAATTGATGCCAGCAGTTTCAGCAATGACCAGAAGTCTAATTCCCTGACTTAGCTGAATAATAATGAAGATAGATAAGAGCAGAAGGAAGGGTTTAACAAATTCCCGCATTCGTTGATGGAATCACAGAGCGCGTTTATTGGCACAAGTGTTTTTGATCATCTCGATTGGTTCAAGCTCGATTCTGCAAAACCCCTAAACCACCGCAGGCACAAACAGACAGCACAAACACAGGACACACACATACGCATATGCGCACATAGAGGAGGTGCGAGAGAGAAAGAGAGAAAACGAAAAGCCCGAAAAAAACGACGAAAACGAAATTGTTATTGAAACCATGGAAACATTGAGATACGCAATACAATGCTTTTTTCCACCTAGCCTGGGTGAGAGTAGAGAGAGAGTAGAGAGAGAGAGACGGAGAGAGAGGAGAGAGAGAGAAAGAAAGAAGAGAGAGAGAGAGGAAGAGAGGAGGCGGAGAGAGAGAGAGAGAGAGAGATGAGAGAAAAGAGAGAAGAGGAGAGAGAGAGAGAGAACGAACGAAAATTTTATATACGGGAATCTACGATAAGATACATATCTTTTTACACCCACCTTGCGTAAACGAAAATATCGAAATAAACAACAATTAAAAACAAAACATCCAAGACAGAATTATAATAAACAACAACATGAGATCAGTAAAACGTAAAAATGTTGAGGGAGAGAGGTAGGGGGAGAGAGTATGAGAGAGAAGACGAGAGAGAGATGGAGAGAGAGAGAGGAGTAGAGAGAGAGAGAGAGAGAGATGAGGAGAGAGAAGAGAAAGATGAGAGAGAGAGAGAGAGAGAGAGAGAGATGATGAGAGAGAGAAGAGAGAGAGAGAGAGATAAATAGAGAAATAGACATGATGAGAGAGATAAAACAATCAAACATGTGTAGGGTATTGGTTACATTAATGTTCAAACGTTAAATCAAATGTCAAAATATAATTATAAGATGTCTTCGAAAGATGGACTACGTGAATCTTTAAATATTAGTAAAGAGTTCCATAAGGAACATCCGGAATAATGCAGACTGATTTGGAAGAACTCCAAGCGGGGTCATATTGAGCTAAATATTGGCACGTCTTTTATCATTTAACGTGAATATCTCTAATCGAGATGGTGCCATATTTCCGTCATATTGTGTGATACGGTCTTCCTTTATTCAATTTAGCGATACTTAACAGAAAAGATTATGATTCTTAAAATCTTCTGATGCTAAGGAATTCATTTCAAAGAACTAGTTTAAACAGCGATTATAAGAGCGGAATAGGGGTTTCAATGTCTTGTCACTGGCAACAGTCCAAGAGTGTCGAACATAGCAACTAGTGATATGAATGTGTGGCATGAAGAAAGAGTTCCCGGCTCCTGATTTAGAAACATGTTTTTAGGATCAGTGAGAACTTTTTGGCGATGTTTTTGTTAATAGAGTGATATGTCTGCAGGATTAAATTGTTATCATGGTTAATCCTAAGACTTTGTGGGATTTATTTATCCGATTCTTTTTTATGGCATATAATTTTTGGAGTAGCGCGCATGTAGGTTTTGACGGTTCTGTCTGGTAGTTATAGCATGTTCGTTTCCAGTATTTAGGAAATATGGTAAAATGTTGTCAGGTTGTGAGTTTATCAATGTTTGGAGTAAGGCTTACATACCAGTGTTAAATTACGACAGATGAATGGACTTGTGTATCACCCTGCAAATAATCATAAGTGATGAAGGAAAATGGGCAAACTTACATAAACGAAAAAAGATAGGACCAGGATAGCAACCTGTGGAACACACTTTGAAAACGAAAGTCTAGAAATTGTATATCAATTAGAACACATGCTTACGGGGAGCGAAAGAATGATGACTAGGAGTGCAATAGCTTCGGTGAAAAAATTATACACTGATAGGTACGAGGACGTTAGAGATGTTTATGTGTCAAAAGCCTGGCAAAATCAACGAAAGAGGCTGATGTGTATTCATCATATAATATGGAAAAGCCATTGGTCGACCAGATTTACAAGAGCTGAGACACGAAGGATTTTCTAAGTACGATTGATTGGTGAGGAGGTCAAAACGTTTTAATGTCGTGATTGAGATGTAAAATGTTGATGTGCTGCTCTAGGGGTTTGACATAGAGAACAGAAGAAATTGAGATGGGTCTGTAGTTGGAGGGTCATTTTGTTCACCTGATTTAGAAAGAGGAATATTTGCTAGTTGGTGAAAAGGCTTGCGGGACAGTAGTTTTTGTCAATACAAATATGTATATGTAGGTTTAAGATCTGGATGTATAGTCGCACGAGTTCTATATTTACTGTCAATTTCGTCTAGCCTTTGATTGGGAATGTTTGATTTTAATAAAAGTTATAAACCATCAAATAGGAGAAAGTAGTCTTGATTGGAACGGAGTGTAGATGGAAAAATACATTTTCTACGAGAAGTGTGTGCATAGACGATTCGATGAATATGTAGCAATTCATGTGGTGAAGGGAGGTTACGATGCAAGCCAGGAGGTGCAAAGTAAAGGGCGCCCAAAACGTTAAGTTCACAAACATTTCTCTGCCAAGCTCAACAATGCGAGTATGCAAATTATGCCAATACATGTAAATATAATTGATGCAGTCAGTGCAAACTTAGCCGCTAGACAGCTCAAGGACTAAATTTACTCCTACACTTTGAACATAGCTGCTGGTCGTATGCTGTGCCGTACGATGTCATGGTTCTCTATGACTACGATTAGTTTAGATTGGAACAAAAAGGGTGGTCAAAATGGAACACACGTTCATTAAGTCCCGACTAGTGATAAAAGATTCTCCTTTCTTTGCTCTAACCAAGATAAAAAAGGACTTTCAACACAATTATCTTATTATTGTTGTTTTATTCGAGTGAGTTGGTTACGTTCTTAAAACACTTTAAAAGACTCAGTGTTTTCAAAAGATTGTTTTTATCTGTTCCAATTTTATACCCGATTTATCACGCTCCCAATTACCCACTTTTTCTTTCCAACTTATACCCTGTGATTTATCACGTTCCAATCTACCCACCTGTCTTGTAAACGAACATCTGTAAAAAAGGAAAAATCATAATAAAATGTACTCTGTGGCATTTAAATGTCTCTCTCTGTTCAGATGAATGAGTACGCCTCTCAGGCTACACGGGAAGCCATGGGTTGAGTAGTCTTGTATTGTCAGATGGACTGAACGCCTTCAGGCTACACTGGAAGCATGGCTGGGATGCTTCTATTGAGATGAATGAACGCCTTCAGGCTACACGGAAGCATGGCTGGGGAGTTCTTCTATTGTCAGATGAATGAACGCCCTCTCAGGCTATCACGGGAAGCAGGGTTGGGAGGTCTTCTATTGTCAGATGAATGAAGCCTCTCAGTCTACACTGGAACGGCATGGTGGGATGTCTTCTATTGTCGGATGAATGAAGTCCTTCGGCTACACTGGAAGCATGGGGGTGTCTTCTAGTGTCAGATGAATGACCGCCTCTCAGGCTACACCGGAAGCATGGTGAATGTCTTCTAATGTCGGATGGAATGAAGGCCCTCAGGCTACACTGGAGCATGGCTGGATGTCTTCTATTGTCAGATGAATGAAACGCTTCAGGCTACACGGAAGCCATGGCAGGATTGTCTTCTATTGTTCAGATGAATGAACGCCTCTCAGGTACACTGGAAGCATGGTTGCGGATGGTCTTCTATTGTCATGATGACATGAACGCCATCAGGCTACACTGGAAGAAGGGGTGTAGCGCGATATATTTTGTTTCAGACTTAGCCATAAGTATGGGCGTACGTCTTACCCGTCCAACAAGATACCTTTCCCTACCGCCCGGGTCAATGTGTGTTAATCTGTTTTTCTTGCAAAATTCATTAGTTTTCAAGGTATTTTGTGTCGATGTCATTAGAATAAATTGTGTTTGCTACATTGACAAAAGTGTTCGTTTAAGTATCCAGTGGATATGGTTTTGAAGTGGATTGTTTCTGAGAAACGTGTTTGTTGGATTCGCTGAGTTGATTGCCTTCCATAAAGATCGAATCATTTTTTAGAGCCCGCCTAAAGCTTGAAAAAATTTTCTTCTGGAGTGCTTAACAAGGTAGTAAAATTATTCGCTGTGTCATGAAATTCAGCTTGATTTAGACGCGCATCGCATAGCAAATCTCTGTTGTATTTCGTTATTCAATATCTTTGTTACCAGGGTGGTTTAGGTTTTGTGAGAGAGGGAGAAGGAGCGAGGGAGAGACAGATGAGAGGGAGAGAAGAGGGTCAAGGTGCAAACAAGCAGCTTTGAAGGACATTTGAGCTAAGCACCACAAGCTACCTCGCCTCGGAGCAATAATATATTGTTCTGGAAACACATTACTTCAACAGCGATATATTAATTTGGAATCCCATGCTATTATAAACCAGTTAACGATGACACCTCCCCAAAAATAATAAAACCACACCCCAAAAAAAAAAACAATAAAAGAGTAACTTCAATCTGGAATTAGATGGTGAGAACCGGTTCAAATTTTCGAACGGTTTAACGGTCTTTTGAACCGTCTTTTTAACAGTACTCACGTTCAGTAATTTAACCTATGCAAACGTTTTATTTGTCGAAATTCACACACGCGCGCGAACTACACACACCACCAACTAAAAAACTCAGCCACTCAACAAACATTTCAATGACGGGGCCATCTGCACCGAGCAAAAGGAAGGTGAGGGTAGGGGCAATTGAAAATATAATAATCTATAGGGGAAAATAATTAACAAAAGAAACAAAAATCGTATATGGGCGCTTGGAGTGTGAAGGATGGTGGCCAGTCACAACGCAATGAACCAAGCTTTGAGAATAATCAGATAGTAGCAGGGGGGGGGTAAGGAATACAAAAGTATAATAATATTAATTATGTACCTGAACAGATAAACAAAATGAGAAGAGAAAATCTTTCACAATGCAAGGAAAAAATCGCCACACAGATGCGCGCACACACACAATCCACACGCGCACAACGAAAACAGGCGGCTTGCACCACGAACACACACACACACTCTCTCTCTCTATGTCCCAGGGCTGGATGGAGAAAAGGTTATTCTAACTCATGTTCCCTGTGTTAATAATATTTCCACTTTCGTGCTCTCTCTCTCTCTCTTCCTCTCTCTCTCTCTCTCTCTCTCTCACTCTCTCATATCGACAAACACGTAATGACTACAGTTCACATTTGACAATATTTTCAGTAAGCGCATTCATTAATCGACCAATAAACTACTGAAGTACATTAAAAGCTACTCTTTTTTCCTCAATCCATTATAAAAATGAAACACCCCTCCCCCTCTCCAAAAGAAAGAAAACCCGCCATAAAACACAAAATCAAAATTTAGACAAACCGGTACATCGGTTGTTTTTTAGAGTCACACATGGAGAGAGAGGGGGATGGAGGAGAGAGCGAGAAGAAAACGAGAGAGAGGAGAGAGAGAGAGAGAAGAGCGAGAGAGAGGACGAGAGAGACGAGAGAGAGAGCAGTATACAAATTACGTATGAATAAAATACAGTACAAATATCATAGCAAGTTCATGTCCGTTATTGATAAGAAAGAGCTTGTGTGGGGTGGTGTTGTGTGTGTTTGCGTTGCGTCGGGCGTGTGCGTGCGTGCGTGTGCGTGGTGCGTGTGCGTTGTGCGCTGCGTGCGGGTGGGTGTGTGATGCAGAGCAAATTTTCGAAACAATTGCTAATCTTCTTAGCATAAGAATGTATAGAACTGAAATGAAAAACTTAAAAAAAGACATTCTTTAGTGTTGTTCATTCACAGTTCTCTTGGTGATTAGTAGTTCATGTTGTGTTCCACCGATCGCAAGCCACATGCAAGCACAAAGCAATACTTTCATGCAATCAGGCCATCATTTCGATTTTTTTCCAGAGAAATGCCCAAGTCGTTCGTTACTGTAGTGTAGGACTAATCATGGCCATACTTGCTCCTCTACAACTAGAACGCTACTCTGGTTTACAAACAACCAATCTGCGCTGAGATTCAGTGGTCTTCGAAAGATGGCGTATTCTAGGAGAAACTACTTTCAGTTGCAGTTAAAAAAAACGCGTTCACAGCAACTCGAACCGTTTTCGAACAACGCCGGAATTCAGGACGTTTTCGGTTCAAACCGGTTTTTTCCCCAACTCTAGTCTGGAAAGGTTTTTCAAAGAAACTGGATTTACTTGTGATATCTTGTTTTTTCACAATAAAGAATAAGTGAATAGACGCAAATATCTCACTACGCGCGCTTAAATGTGCAGCTGTTGTCGGTGCTTTCTGGAATGATTGAAAACCACTGCATGTTCTGTAGGACATCTCGCAGAAAGCTCATCTCTGGCAGTCTCATTTATGCAAGGCGCTCGTTTCAGGGCTTTTCTGAAAAAAGAGTAATCCGATGAAAGTGTTTAGTGTTAAACCTGAATCATCCCAGCACCACTCTATCTTTTCAAGATGATAATCTAAATAAATTGTGCGACCGAATAAGGCGCAAGTAGGGGAGAGCGGGCGGAAAAAGTAGCAAGCGATAAAGAACTGCTCAACTTATTAGGGAACTAGCTGCCCTAATAGGAATTGTTCGGAAATAATAAGGGGTAGTAATTAATGCACGGGTGTGGGAGTATCTTGCCTCATTCAATCGGGCAATCGGGGGAAACTCCTTTTACACAGGTAGATCCCCAGCTCAGCCTAGGTGTTGAGTAGATAGAATTACACACTTACAACACCGTGCGTCACTCCTAATTTGATGTAATTGATAATTTGTGTCACATTTGGAAAAAAAAAGTTTCGCAAGTCGGACTCGCATCTGCGGTCTCAAGCTTCGAATCCAGGCCGCTAGTGCATGTTTTGACCGAGTAAGTCGACGAGTTAATAAACTCTAATGTTTACGAAGTGATCGATCAACCCTAGTTGTTGTTTTCACACCCGATTAATCGTTCTATTTACGCAGTTACAAAACTCCTATCATTTCTGATCACCCACGGACACCAGGACAACTAGGGATTTTAAATGAATACATCTGAAACCAGATAGAAAATTGCAAACAAATTGGGCAGCTGAGAAATGTGCCCCCGGTTTATGAAATTGTGTTTATTGCTCTCCTAACTGGCAAAAGACGTGACTACAATTCCATCACATTATGATATATTCCGATTTCACGTTATCTTCACACGCTAGTCTGCAGTGTAGGAAACATCGCCAACTGTAGGGTGGGGTGGTTGTAACAAACCTGACGCGAGCTGGTTGTACTGTAGTTGTAGTAAATTAGTACGCAGAGCATAGGCTAAAGTAGGCATAGCATAGTGTCCACTATACACTACTACTACTACACTGCGGTTGCTGCTATACTACTACAAATCTGCTGCTGCTGCTCTGCTACTAATATAGTTAGCAGCAAGCAGTAACAGTAGGCCTAGCTGTGCCATACTACTAATACTGCTGTTGCTGCTATTACTAATACTGCTGCTGCTGCTACTACTACTACTACTGCTACTAAATACCCTACTAATACTACTACTACAAGCCAACACTATTCAGTACAAATAGCCACCACAATATTCATTATAATGCTACTACTAATTCATACTACTCTACTACCTGCATTTACTACTGCTACTACTATTCATTATACTGCTATACTCTTCATTACTATGTAGGTATCTTACAGAAACGGTCAAAATTAAAGGTACCAAAAACAATGCGTTATGTCTATAACAAAGACCGGTAATAGAAGCTAACATGCAAAAATTTCAGTTAAATCTCTTCAACAGTTTGAAGGATAATGCTTTTAAAGACCCCACATTTTGCGGCAATTTGGAAAAAGCAAAAAACGTCGTTTTGAAGTAAGCATATCTCAAAGAGTAATGCATTCAAAGTTGAAACGTCTTTTTCTAAAGTTGGATATTAACAAATGTAGGATTTTTCTTCTGTCTAATAAGAATGTACATTTGTGTAAAATGCAGGTGCAAAAATAGCCTTAAAAACGCTCATTTCGCTTTTGTCCAATAGCCAAATTTGAACACAACGACACTAAACTGGCCATATCTTCTAAAAGTACTCGCCTGACAGCAATAAAATCTAATATCAGGGATCAGCATAATAAAATAAAAATCAAGTTAATATGTAAGGAAAGAAAAACTCATTTAATTCACTACTCAGTAATATTATCCATGTTTCCGCTGAAAAAATACCTGAAATGAGTGCACAAACACATCAAAAGTTCCTAGTACCATAAAACTTTCAAATCAACTGGTTCTCCTGCCTCAAAGAACAAACAATCTTGTTTTTAATCTGTTATCCATATACTGCATATGCTCATCATTGTTCCGTGGGAAGGGTTTATTGCTCCTTTGCCCAATCAGTGAATAAAGGAGTATAAGTAATGCGGTCTGGTTTTTTGTTTCTTTCTTGTGCATGTGCTTAGGGTACTTCAGACTATGCGAACAATATAACTAGTTGACCTTACACATGAGAATTAATAAACACATAAATAAATAAAACGATAACAAAAAAAAGAACATACATTACATATACATCGGGTGGGGGAAAATGTATACTAGTAAAGCAAACAAATTATGAAAACCATCATTACACACACGCTAGATCCAACAGACACCAACACCCCCAACCTGTCCCTCCCCCGCCAAATACCCGACATGTGCATCAGTAATACGTTGAAGAACACTTAATGGAAACACAATAAGGGGTCATGAGCATTTACAAACAAAATTGGAAAAGCAAAGGTAAGTAAGTCAACTAGCCACACACACACACACCACACACACATCCCGGCACGCCGACACCTAAACCCCTGACCCTTGGCCGCCCCCCCCCCTGCACACACACACTCACGGCGCGCTGCGCACACCACACGCACACACTCATAAGCTCATGTATGCATGAAATTGCAAACAGGAAAGCAATTAATAAACATTGAACACTAATCAACACACACACGCACACAACATACACACACACACACAACACCACAAACACAACACACAACACACACACACTACACCTACACACACACACCACAACACACACACACAACAAACATACTACACACAACACACACACACACACTTCTTTCTTGTTGACATAGCACCTCATCAACAAAGTGGATGATTATGACGCTCGACATGGGGGTTTCCACCTAATCAGGTCTTGTATGAAGGACTTGTTGCCGGTGATCAGCTCAAGCGGGATTGAATGGGAGGGGGTGGGGGGGGGAGGAATGGGGGTGGTGGGGGGGGGGGAGGAGGGGGATCAGATCCGGGGATTTTTTGAATCCTCCACCGACGGTGATCATATCGCCTCAGGTGGAAGAGAGTTCATCACTCACAGCCCTGGAAAGAATAGTACTTCCTATAATTGTTTTACAGGCGGAAGTAGGTAGGCCTGGAGCGAGTCTGTCGCATCTGAGTGGATAGAGGATGGGAGGACGATGGTGTTGGGTGTGGATGGCCACCTCTCCATGGGAACTTCGAAAGAAAGGTGGCCAGCCTAGCGGAGCGTCGCCTGTCCAAGTGGAGGCCACTGCAGCTGGGTCAGCATGTGTCCACGCTGGTATGTTTGGCGGTGGCGACGTACGACCCATCTAGCTGCGCGGCGCTGGACCCTCCCAATCTAGCCGGTGGTTGGTGTATGAGGGTCCAGACAGAGCGGTGTACTCAAGGGGGACGAAACTAAGGCTTTGTAGGAGTTCCTGACGGAGATGGAGCCTATCTGAAAATTCGTAGGAGGAAGCCTAGAGTTCTGTTTGCCTTGTCTACGGTGGTCTGATGGCGTGACCATGACAGATTTTGGGAGATGGACACCCAGGTACTGATCCTTCTTCTGCTGTCTGTAGTCTCTGCCGTGAAGACTTGCCAAGAGACACACTTGGAACAGTTAGTTGCCGTTAATGATAAGAGGCAGAAAGGCCTTGTACTTTGCAGCGCACTATCCCTTCTTTACAAAACGTTGCATTTCGGCAACTTATTCAGCAATGCGTCAAACCTTGTTTTGCCAGTTTCAAAGTATGCAATGAGCCTTCAGCCATCGTAACATGACTTACACGCAGCTGTCTCCTGTTCCTGAAGACATTCAGTTTATAGGAAGGGCCAGTTGGAGATGCAATCCAGTGGGGGGACATGTGTTGTCGGCGAGTGCTGTTTTTTCTTCTAGGGACAGGAGAAACTATGTTGTGGAGACACCAAATTTCCTTCGAACCTTCCTCCTATCCACTGGATTTTGCAAGTTCATTTTTGTAGAAAAGATATCAATGTCACACTCTATTGAGATAGATCTGAGTTGATACAGAACATTCCTCTACTAAATTCTTTACATTGTGGGCAGTAACTTCTGCAACACTGCAAAGCTTCTTCAAAAGAGTGTTTTGGATGGCTAGCCCAGGGCAAACCATAATCTTCATGTAGAATCTGATAGTTAGCAGGAAGACGGTTGTTGAAACGGCATGTTCCATCTCGCTTTCCCCCCTCTTTCCGAGGGTTGGTCGACCCTTTTTTCGGGTCTTAGTGCTGGTGACCAGAAAGTCGTGCTGCTCATCTCCTGCATACAGAAAATGTTTCAAGTAAAGCAATGTTTTTTATTTGAACGTTTTGTATTTTGCATTAATCATGTCAAAAAATATGTAGTGTTGTTTGTTGCTAAGTGCAATGTGTTATTTTTGTTTTACATATCACAATTGCACATTGCCTAAATACATTGAATCAAATCAGGAACTATTTTAAAACAAAACCATATAATACATAGGCGCTCCTAAAACAGCCTTTGAGAATAATGCATAGGACCTATGTGTGACCAACAAAAAGCAATGTATGCATGTTTTGCTTAGGCCTATAGGAGTGCCTGTATTGGTAGAGTTTTTTGTCGACGTTTTGGCATATTTGTTTTTTTAAAAAGTTGCGGCCATTGATAAAAATAAAAATAATTTCCAGATTAACAAACTTATAATGGTACATAAGATAGAGAGAGAGGAGATAGGAGTAAGAGAGAGGAGGAGAGGAGAGAGAGGGAGAGAGAGAGAAAAGAGAGGAGAAAAATGGACAGAATACCACTAACTTGATAGAGATATATAGAGAGATATTACGAGATCATCTAGAGTATAACTCCTAGCTCGGCTGGTGAATGAAGAGTTTTTTTAAAGATTTTTTAAAACTGAAATACAAACATCTTGGAAAAATAATTAAGCATTAATAAACAACGACCCACAATAGGCCTACTGTCATTAAAATAATAATCTCCCTCTACCCCTCCAGCATTGCTCTCTCGATCTCTCTCTCTCTCTCTCTCTCTTCTCTATCCCCTTTTCTCTCTCTCTCTCTCTCTCCTCTCTAGTCTCCCTCTCTCTCTTCTTTTCTCTCCCTTCTCTGACCCTCCCTCCTCTCTCCCTTCCTCTCCTCCTCTCCCCCCTTTTTCCCTCTCCTCTCGCCCGCTCTTCCCTCCCTCACCTTTCCTCCCTCTCTCTCTCACACACACACACAACACACACACACTTACACACACACACAAAACACACACACACACACTACTCTCTCTCTCTCTGCTCACACACACACACACACACATACACACACCACCCACACACACACACACACACACACCACACAACCACCACCACCACTAGTCTGGCAGCACTTTTTGTATGATAAACCAGCATAGGCATCGGCAATATCTCTATGTCTCTCTATCTGGATGTAAACAAGTCATGTTAATTCTTACTCTATATTACCCTCGAATAATAAAATTACATACTTTTAATTCATCCTCTCTCCCTCGTCCTCTCTCTCCTCTCTCGTCTCGCTCTCCTCTCTCTCTCGTCCCCCTCTCTCTCCTCCCTTCCTCTAAGCGAAAAATACAGTGTTTGCTACGGGAATGTATATACGAGTTAAACTGTTTCTTGAATTTTCTGAATCGTCTAAAAAAACTATAATTTTCGATCCATAAGTGTATAAATCATCAGTGTATTTACAAATAACTGGATTCTAATCTTTGTTTAAAAATCATGCTTGATTGCTATTTATTATATATGCAAAACAATCTCGTGTATACAATAAATATATATGCAAAATTTAATGGCAAATCGCTTTATATACTACAAACTTTTTGTACGCTATAGGGCAATTCATCAGGACGTGTTTTCGTCTCATCAGTAAAATTTAATCAGTGTTTTAATACCACAGAATTAAAATAAAGACTAAATTGACATAAACTAATCAACTGACTTTGATGTAAATTAACGCGCATTGAATTGATCGAGTCCGCAAATTGAAGCACCCAAGCCAGGTTTATCGTGGACCAATAGTTCGAGTTAACCGTCTTGGCTAGTATGAGTCGTCCCAAAGATGTTTTAAGTAAACAAAATACAACATCCTGTTTCCAAGAAAAAAAAAATTATATATATCTCCTCAATCAATGTCCCACATTAGCACTGTTTTGGTTTATAAAGACATTCATGCTTCGAAACGACCTTTATACATATACTGTAGTACATTTTCCATGGCATTAGCACTTTCGCTTTTGTGTTTATGCCATGGGCGTTTTTACCACATCGAACTTCATCCTTCGTTTTATAAAGGTGAACCAGGCATTTCGATCTGCAGTTTTACGCCAGATAATTGTACATTATTGATACGATTTTATTAAAACTGACAAATTATATAAGTGAACTTACGCATTAAGGCGGTTGATTCGACTACTCCGAAAGAGTCTGGGTGTGTATTGAAGACGCCGACATGGCTCATCGCTTTGGTTGGTGCGGTTAGGAAGTACGCAATACTTACTTTGTCGTAATCTATATCGATTTCCGCATACAAAAACATTGCTTGTTGTATCTTTTCATCAACTTAAAGAGGACAGAACGCGGCTTTCAAACCATCTTAAGTATCAAGATTTATAAATACGAAGCAAAATTGACACAGTGTGTTTAAAAAACTTTTCTTATTTTTTTTTATCCCCGATCTTTTCCAAACAAAACGAAAGTAACATTCTTGAAAAGTTTGACGCACGATTAGATCTTTTTAATCTTCATCTTTTAATACATATAACGGCTATTCTGATTTGGTTGTCAAGGTCGGAAACGCTGAAGAGCCGTTACAAGCAACGTACCATTTTTCCCGCACTGACGTCGGCCTCGTGAGAATGTTGGCCGACGTTTATTTTTCGACCGAGCGATTCGACCCTTGTTTTCATTGACGATTTTGTACATTCACGCATTCTTTATGAAAACTTCACACAAACGACTCTTTGGAAAGAGGATGTTTTCTTTGTTGCGTGTATTTCAAGTACATTCCGTGTGATATATTATGAGAAATCAGATGTTTAAAAAGTGGTAAATCTGGGCAGCTCGCTCAGTGTTTCTGACGTTGTACAAGGCAGAGGGTGTACCTATAATACTACTGCTACTACTAGTCATTACTACTTACTGCTACGTGACGGTGGATTCATGACTACTGCTACTGGACTATTCATTAACTACTGCATGCTACTAGTGTTTTGCATTTTTATTGTCCAATAAGGAGATACAGGGTGTGCATGGTACGCATGTTGTGCGTGTGTGATTTGAAAATGAAATCTATTAGTAGGATATGCATTTTTAGTAAGCCCTCTAGGATCATACTGCTGTTTTGCACGTATGATTTTAAAAAATCCAACCTGAGTCACCTGCCCCATAAACTGGAGAGGTTTGAGTTCGAAACATAAACGTTTATTACAACATCAAGGGGAATAGTGATTTTGCTTTATTGAGCCATTCAAGGCTGTAGAAACGAAGCCAAAGTTTGAAGTGTGGATTGCACTTTGTTTTTTTGGTTTTTTAAAATATAGGCCTACAACAGCCCCGCTCTCTCCTATGCACTGCTTGACAGACATAAAATGTCCAGAAAACGCATGTTACCGTTGTTTTGGAGGTTTTCGGTTACAAAATACACACACACACACACTACACACACATACACACACACTCAAACTTTATCACAAAACACTAAAACCATTCAGAAGTATTTTGGAGAGCGAGCGGGCTTCTTACATCGCCTAGTGGACTGCGCTGATACAGGTACCCCTTACACAAAAAGTGAAAGCAGGGAGGATAAATACCTGGTATAGTACCTGGAAGAAACAAACTGCATGAATGGACATTATGATCAAGTTGAAAAATAAAAACAAAAAAAACAAACACACAGAAATAAATCTGCATATTGTTTTCGTCCGCATAACTTTTGAGGGAAAAAAGGTATATGGAAATAGTCCGGGCTGTAATTACGGTACTTAGCACGAAAGGGCTCCGATTTTTCCAGTGAGAGAGAGAACTGGAGGAAGGGATGGATGGAGGAGGGAGAGAGAGAGAGAGGGAGGGGGAGGGGGGAGGGGGGAGAGAGGGAGGGAGAGAGAGAGAGAGAAAGAGCAGAGGAGGAGAGAGAGAGCAGAGAGAAAGAAGAGATAGATAGAGAGAGAGAGGAGAGAGTAGGCCGAGGAGAACACAGACAGACTTACTGCATAAAAGCTCCCCCAGATCGCATTTTGGTATCTTTCCACAACAGGGGGACGTGTTTGAGGCAGCAGCTCCCAAGAAGTTTGGATTCTGCAAACAAATTCCTTGAACTAGATCGTTAAGACGCTAATCACCAGTCATGTGGCACATTTTTCGCTCCTGTGACCTTGACTCAATGACTTTTCAGAACTTGGCCTATATAATCCTTACATGTTATGGCGCATGTCAAAAATATGCGCCTGGTATGTCCCTCACGTTTAAACATTATCTGGTATAACGTTAACATACAGTCAATCAGTTAGGAGCAGACAGACACCACTAAAAACATGAACCTACTTTGCTGCGCGCTGGTAACAACAACTGTATGAGTTTCCTATGTACCCAGACCAGTTGTGTCATTAAGCAATTTCCGATTTCCTGAAAGACCTAGTCATTAAGCGATTCCGATTCCCTGGAAAGACATAAAAGTCATTAAGCGATTCCTATTCCTGGAAAGACATAAAAGAGCCATTAACGATTCCGATTCCTGAAAGCCATAAAGGCCATTAGCGATTTCTGATTCCTGGAAAGACTAAAGTCATTAAGCTCTTCCGATTCCCTGGAAAGACATAAAGTCATTAAGCGATTCCGATTCCCTGGAAAAGCCATAAACCTTAAGCGGATTCTGATTCCTGGAAAGACATGAAAGTCATTAGCGATTCCGATTCCTGGATACGACATAAAGACATTAAGCACTTCCCGATTCCTGGAAAGACATAGTCATTAAGCGATTCCGATTCCCTGAAAGACATAAAGTCATAAGCTATTCCCGAGTTCCTGAAAAGACATAAAGCCATTGCGATTTCAACAGATTCCTGGAAAGCCATAAAGTCATTAAGGATTCCGATTCCTGGAAAGACATAAAGTCATTAAGCGATTTCCGATCCTGAGAGACATAAGGTCATTAAGCGATTCCGATTCCTGAAACTCATAAAGTCATTAACGATTCTGAATTCCGAAAGACATAAAGTGTCCATTAAGCGATTTCCGAGTGCCTGGAAAGACATAGAAGTCATTAAGCGTTCCGATTCCTGGAAAGAACATAGTCTTATAAGCGATTCCGTTCCTGGAAAGCCTAAATCATTGAAGCGATTCCGATCCTGGAAAGACATAAAGCCATATACGAAGCGATTATCGTTCCTGGAAAGACATAAGTCATTAATAAAATCCGATTTCCGATTCCTGGAAAGACATAAAGTCTTAAGCGATTCCGATTCTGGAAAGACATAAAGTCATTACGCGATTTTCCGATTCCTGGAAAGCCATAAGGTCATTAAAAGCGATTCCGATTCCTGGAAAGCCATAAAGCACATTAAGCGATTCTGATTCCTCTGGAAAGACATAAAGTCCATTACGGCAGATTCCGATTCCTGGAAAAGAGCCTAAAGTCATTAACGATTCCGATTCCTGGAAAGACTAAGTCATTAAGGCGATTCCGATTCCTGGAAAGACTAAAGTCATTAAGCATCAGAATCCTGGAAAGAACAATAAGTCATTAAGCGTTTCCGATTCCTGAAAGAAACATAAAGTCATTAAGCGATTCGATTCCTGAAAGGACATAATGTCAATTAAGCGTTTCCGATTCCTGGAAAACCTAAAGTCTTAGCGATTCCGATTCTGAAGAACATAAAGTCGTTAAGCATTTTCCGATTCCTGGAAAGAACATACGTCATTAGTATTCTTATTCCAGGAAAGACATAAAGTCTTAAAGCGATTCCGATTCCTGGAAATACATACAGTCATTTAAGCGATTCCGATTCACTGGAAAACATAGTCATTAAGCGATTTTGATTCCTGGAAAAACAGTCATTAAGCGATTTTGATTCCTGGAAAGACATAAAGTCATTAAGCGTTTCCGATTCCTGGAAAGACAAAGTCACATTAAGCACGATTCCGATTCCCGTAAAACAAAAAACATAAAGTCATTTTTAAGCTGATTCCGGTATTCCTGGAAGAGGAGAAAGACATAAGTCATTTTTACGCGTTTCGATTCCTGGAAAGACATAAAGTTCATTAAGCGATGTTCGGATCTGGAAAGGACGTAAAGGTCATTAAGCGATTCCGAAATTCCTGGAAAAAGGACATAAATCATTAAGCGATTCCGATTCTGGAAGACATAAAGTCATTAAGCGATTCCTATTCCTGGAAAGACATAAAGTCATTAAGCGATTCGGATTCCTGGAAAGACGTAAAAGTCATTAGGCGATTTTCAATTCCTGGATTAAAAGAAAAAACATAAAGTCATTAAGCGATTCCGATTCCTGGAAAGACATAAAGCCATTAAGCGTTTCTGATTCCTGGAAAGACATAAAGTCAGTAAGCGTTTCTGATTCCTGGAAAGACATAAAGTCATTAAAGGCCCATACGCTTCTCGTAAAGAACGTGCAGAATGATACAAAATCGATCTGGATTGTAAACTCTAACATAATTCAAAGTCACAGACAAGCATAAAAATGAACGCAATCATACTGTTAGCTCAAAGTTAGCAAAAATGCGCTGACCTTTTTTCTTCTGTGTACTCTGCTATCTTGAAATCTGGTCTATAGGTAATTAGCTCAAATGACGCAGTTAAAGGTAGTCAGTAGGCCTAGATTAGTAGTAGTCCAGGCGAAATTAAGATTGACCTCTTTTGTTGATGTATTATTTAGGTGTCCGATCTAACATGATTTGAGGATGCTGAATCTAAATCCGTTGGAAACAGCCAACTTGTAAATTTTGGGCGATTTTTGACGCTATGACGAAATATTCAAAATGTCCACTATGGGACTCTAAAGAACTGTTAAAACATGCACTTACCGTAATTATGTTGTATCTAATTGTCTTTTTAATTTTGTAAGAAAAAATAGTATCGTTTTTGCTGAATTTGATTCAAACTATGTGAACTATAAGCCTAGATTTTTTGTACTTATTCGCCCCCAGCCCTCTGCGAAGAGCTATCAACGATTTTGTGTCCCTTTCATTTTGCATGGCATTATCTTAATAACAATGTCAGAGGATACTTCACATTTGTGTGCTACTATTTTAATGAAGCCTGATGAGCCCCTCAGTATCCTTATTGCCTTACCTTTGACCTTGCGTATGTGAATTTTAATGTATCAACTATACTTTATTCAACTTTTTGCACTGCTGTGGTAAAATACAGCTATGTTTGTGTTCTTTCCTAAGCTAAACGTGATAGAGAATATTGAATTCCTGATACCTATTTTATTAAACCTTTCATGCTTAAATGCATGACCATGAATTTGCATTGAATATTTACACTTGTTCTTTATATGTTTTCGAAATCTTGCATTAGTTGTCTCATAATTGGTGCATTAGCCAATTTATAGGTGGGTAAAATGCCCGGCGTGCAATGGATGTCCGGCATTTTACTCCCACCTTAAAATAAAAAGAAATATCGACACGGATCGCCGTGTTGGTTTCTCCTTGGCGCCATACAACAAAGGCCTAAGCGCAAGATGCAGGCTGAGATGTCAGTTATGTATTAGTGTATCATCTGAGATATGTTTAACCAGTGCTCATGTACCAAATTATGAACCGTTTAAACTGCAATGATTTAAAATATATTTAAGCAAAACGTTGAACTATTTTTCCATGCAAATTCAAGGTAAAGCATTTTCAGATGAATGGCTTAGGCATAAAATAAGGCATCAGTATTCCCCAACCCATCCTCTATAAACCTTAGCTTATAAACATTTTACAACAGCAGTGCAAAGGTTGAAAAAAGTAATAGTTGATACAATAAAAATCACATACTCCAAGGTCAAAGGTCAAAGTCAATCCAAGCATAAACTGAGGGGCATATCGCTTCATTAAATAGTAGCACAACACCAAATTCGAAAGTGAATCCTGTGACTGGTTCTTAAGATAAATGAAAGGGTACGAAAGATCGCGATAGCCCTCTCCACAGTGGCATGGGGGCTGAAGAATACTACAATAGTATATAATTCCCATAGTTTGAATCATTTCAGCAAATGATAAACTGATTTTTTCCTACCAAAGACCAGCATTAGATACAAAACAATTATGTTACGTGCTTTTTTTACAGTTCTCTAGATACCTATGGCGGCCATTTTGACTATTACTCATAACTCAAAATATCCAACATTTCAACTTGGCCTTATAAACGGATCTGGATTCACACCCTCCATTTTAGATCAACATAGAAACCTAAATAATATCACACAAACAGTAACTTTATAATTTCGCCTGGCCGAGAACAAGAAGAGAAGGAACTTGAAGGTGTACAACTTGCCGTCATAATAAAATACTTCCTCTGACAGCGTTCGTCATAAGCTAGGTCTGAAAGTATCCCAACAAGTTTCTATTAATTAAAAACGGGGCCACAAACAGGCAAAATAAATTTGTCCCAAATAGTTCAAGACAGCAGTCACAGGTTCCGTATTGATTTCCCCTAATCTAACAGTCACGCCACATGGATTATCGCACAAATCCATTTTTGGTGAGATTCAATGGCAGCTGGCAATCTGCCCCTAGACGATTTTGCGAAATAAAAGTGTGTGCGCTCATTTTATCTTGACGACTGTGGCATAAAAGGTAGTTCCATAGATCCAGTGTGTATACTGTCTATGTGTAGTATCATAAATGCGGAAACCTTTTCCAGAACGTTTTTAGGTCCGAATGGAGATGACTATGCAGACTATGGTCCTTTAAGCGGTCGATTCCTGGAAAGACATAAAGTCATTAAGCGTTTCCGATTCCTGGAAAGACATAAAGTCATTAAGCGTTCCTGATTCCTGGAAAGACATAAAGTCATTAAGCGTTTCTGATTCTTGGAAAGACATAAAGTCATTAAGTGTTTCTGATTCCTGGAAAGCCATAAAGTCATTAAGCGTTTCTGATTCCTGGAAAGACATAAAGCGTTTCCGATTGCTGGAAAGATATAGTCATTAAGCATTTCCGATTCCTGGAAAGACATAAAGCCATTAAGCGATTCCGATTCCTGGAAAAAACATAAATTCATTAAGCGATTCCGATTCCTGGAAAAAACATAAATTCATTAAGCGATTCCGATTCCTGGAAAGACATAAAGCGTTTCTGATTCCTGGAAAGACAAAGTTATTAAGCGTTTCCGATTCCTGGAAAGACATAAAGTCATTAAGACGTTTCTGATTCCTGGAAAGACAAAGTCATTAAGCGATTCCGATTCCTGAAAAAACATAAAGTCATTAAGCGATTCCGATTCCTGAAAAAACATAAAGTCATTAAGCGATTCCGATTCCTGAAAAAACATAAAGTCATTAAGCGATTCCGATTCCTGAAAAAACATAAAGTCATTAAGCGATTCCGATTCCTGAAAAAACATAAAGTCATTAAGCGATTCCGATTCCTGAAAAAACATAAAGTCATTAAGCGATTCCGATTCCTGGAAAGACATAAAGTCATTAAGCGTTTCTGATTCCTGGAAAGACATAACGTCATTAAGCGATTCTGATTCCTGGAAAGACATAACATCATTAAGCGTTTCTGATTCCTGGAAAGACATAAAGCGTTTCTGATTCCTGGAAAGACATAAAGTCATTAAGCGTTTGATTCCTGGAAAGACATAAAGTCATTAAGCGTTTCCGATTCCTGGAAAGACATATAGTCATTAAGCGTTTCCAAAGCCATGGGTACCAGAGGACGAGTCAAAGAACCACATGGATTCCTGGAATGACATAAACAGTTCAGTTCAAAGAAAGCATCTAGTCTAACATAATTTAAAACGAGACACGTCGGGATAGTTCTCGCCTGACCCTCAGGAAACTGTCCAGATAAGCTTCAGTGTAACCTTAAACCAATTGCTTAAACAGCACAACCCATCAACGCATCCCAAACCAACTTTCCGATTCCCACTTTACAGGGCTATATGAGCTAAGCTCTTCGGATGTGGACACCCATTTCGTATATCCCCCACTCACCCCCCCCCCCCCCCCCCCCCCCCCTCAGCAAACAAACAGTCTCCCCTTTCTGACTGTCCTTAGTTTTCCGCGATAACTGTTGTTGTTTTTATAAATATCAATACACCTGTCTCAAATTGTCTCCTTTCCCACTGATTGTTGTTGTGGTTAGAAAAAGATCTTAAAACTGCTCTCCTAAAATCAAAGAATCCCTAATTTAAATATAAGGTTCCTGATTCGCCAATACTGTACAGGGCATTTGTGTAGCTAGGCTACGGTACTGTTACGCATGACAATGTTACGCAACTCACTGCATTTCCCGTCCTGGCACGCAGTGTCCCTGGGACAGAGAAGGTAGTGGCTGCTAGCCTCACACTTCTTCCCCGGCAGTAGTTCTGTCAGGCACAAATTAAACTGCTCTACGTAATCAACTTTTGGTGGAGGGGAGTTAATTAGAAAAAGAGAGTAATTACCCTTTGTTCAATTACTTCTTACAGGGTAGACACAGTAATGCACACAGACATACAAGTATACACATTTGTGCTCGCGCACACACGCACGCACACACACACACACACACACACACGTCGAAGAACTAACTTCAAACTAAGGGCAACATGTAAATTAATGACAACTTCAAACATCATATTTTATGGTCGTCTTCTTCATTTGATCATCCAACTTCAACGTAGTGAAGACTATCAGTGAGTATCACCATGTTTGTTATCATATATCTTATATCTGTTATCTTATGTTATCTTGGTATCATATAATAATATAATAATAATGGTTATTTATAGAGCTGTATCACTGATGCCGAAGACAGATTCCAAACAAGAAAGAAGAGTGTTGTGGTCAATGGTATCAAACGCTGCTGAAAGGTCCAACAGGGTCAGAACGGAGAGTTTACCTTCATCAAGAGAAAGAAGAAGATCAATAACAACCTTTACTAAAGCAGTTTCAGTACTGTGACCTGGTCTGTAAGCTGACTGAAAAGGATTGAATAAATCATTAGAATTGAGATGGTCAGAAAGCTGTGAGAGAACAATCTTTTCCATGATCTTTGACACACAAGATAAATTCGAGACAGGTCTGAAACTTTTAAAATCATTGTGGTCTAGTGAGGGCTTTTTGAGTACAGGTTTGACAATGGCAGTTTTGTAGACACCAGGAAATAAACCAAAAAAAAAAAAAAGAAAAAGAAGTCAGCGACTCATTGATTATTTGGGTTAGTACAGGTAACAAAACATCCAAACATTCACACAGCAGAGAAGTGGGAATGGGGTCAAGGTCACATGTTTTGGGTGCAGATTTTTTCAAGATTTTCAACACATCTTCTTCGGTGACAGGAGATAAGCGAGAGAGTGAATTGCCAGTGAAAGGTTTGCCTAGTGGATGAGAAACTGTCGGCTGTTTATCAAGTTCATTTCTGATTGTTTCTGTTCTTGCAAAACAAATCAGCAAAGATGTTAGGCAGAGTGGAAGGGGGATAGATAGTGGGCAGTTGGGAAGATTTTGTGCGAGCAGACAGGCTGTTAGTAATATGATAGTTCTTTGCTGGATTTGGCCTCAGACATCTCGCTAGTGTAAAAAAGAGTCTTAGCTTTACCAACAAGAAAATAAACAAAGTTCTTAGCTTTAGTGTGGATTTGATTGAGAACAGTCAGTCCACCCTTTCCCTCCTTCTCCGCTCGTCTCCGCTGATCCTCCGCGCGTATCTTGGTATCATATATCTTGTTATCCTTATGTTATCTTGGTACATGTATCATGTTATATCCTATATATTGTGTATCTCTTGGTCTCATATATCTTATGTTATCTTGGATCCTATAACCTATATATTGTTATATACTGTTAATCTTGTATCCTAGCTTCCTATAATTTTTATCTTGGTATATATATATCTTATAGCTTGTTTGTCTTATGTTTATCTTGGTATCATATATCTTATATACTGTTCATCCCCTTGGGTTTATCCTATATCCTAATATTGTTAGCTGGTATATATATCTTAATAGCTTGTTGTCTTAATGTTATATTGGCATCTTTATCTTATATATTGTTATCTTATGTTAGCTTTGTATCATTAATCTTACATTTGTTATCTTGATGTCCTATATCTTGTTTACCCTTTATCTTATGGTTATCTTGTATAATATCTTGTTATCTTGGTATTATATGTATCTTTGTTATACTTGGTATTATTATTTCTATATCTTGTATCTCATGTTATCTTGGGTATCATATATATTGTTATCTTGGTATGATATATCTTACATCTTTTTGAATTTGTATCGTTTGTTATCTTCATAATCTTGGTATCATATATATTGTATCTTATGTTATTCTTGGTATCATATATCTTATATTTTGTTATCTTGGTACACATATCTTGTATCTTATAGTTATCTTAGTATCATATGAGGGATCGTGTAGCTTATAATTATCTTGGTATCATATATCTTCATCTTTTTATCTTATGTTATCATTGGTATCATATATCTTGGATCTCTACATGTTTCTTGGTATCATATACCTTACATCTTGTTACCCCTCTTATGTTTCTCTCGGTTATCAATATAGCTTGTATCCTTAGGCCCTATTTTATCTCGGTATCAGATATCCTTGTATTCTTATGTTATCTTGGTATCATATATCTTGTAATCCTATGTTTATCTTGGTAATCATATATCTGTATCATATGTTAACTCGGTATCCAGATATTTGTATCTTATGTTTATCTTGGTATCCTATATCTTGTATCCTGATGTTATCTGGTATCATATATCTTTGTACCTTGTTAATTCGGTATCATATATCTTGTATCCTATTGTTATCTTGTATCATATATCTTGTATCCCTATGTTATCTTGGTATCATATTCTTGTATCCTATGTTTTATCTCGGTATCATATATCTTGTACCTTATCTTTCTTGGTATCATATGTCTTGTATCCTATGTTGCTCGGTATCATATATGTTGTGATCTTATGTATCTGGTATCATATATCTTGTATCCTATGTTATCTTGGTATCATATATCTTGTATCTTATTTTTATCCTTGGTATTTATATCTTGTATCTTTATGTTATCTTGGTATCCATATATCTTTGTTATCCCTTATGTTCTAATTGGTATATCAATTTATCTTGTTATCTTATTAAATATGTTTCCTTGGTATACATGTATCTTCTTATCTTATGTCTCTATGGTATCTTATGTTTTTTGTACATATACTTTTTTATCTTATGTTTATCTTTGTATCGTATGCGTATATGGTATCAATATGTATCTTGTTAGCCTTATGTTATCTTTTTAATCTTAATGCTATCTTGTTATCTTATGTTATCTTTGTTATCGTATGTTATCTTGGTATCTCATGTTATCCTTTGTTATATTATGTTATCTTGTATCTCATGCAATGGAACCTCCCCTTGAGATCTTCCGTATTTGATCCTTCTAAATGTGACTAACATTTTCCACCAAGTTTTCCTCTATTTATCCGGGCTACCGAGTGTCAACACTCCCTATTATACCCCTCCCTATTTGAGACCTTGCTTTTGCTGATTTTTCAAGTCGTAAAAGAGAGGTTTTACCCTACCATAAAATGTTTACTACATGGAAAGAACCATGAGCTGGCAAAACAGTGTGTTTTTTACATGATGATGAAGCTTTTTGTCCCTGTATTCTGGCACTGACCAGCAATGCCCATGAAACCACACCCTATTTTTAACCACGCTTGTTAAAGAAAACATCAAGGGAAGTGTAAAACCGGTGTTTAGAATACCACGTTTTTGAAGCTTTTTGTCCCCTGTTTCTGCACTGACCAAGCATGCCTGAAACCAACAACCCTATTTTTACCACGCTGTTAAGAAACATCATGGTACAGTGTAACACGTGTTTAGATATACCACAGTTTGAAATGGCGGTATCTGCATGAACTGAACAAACAATGCTATAATTGAGAGGACGAATTTTTCGGGACTACTTGTTTTTTGTTGTTTAAAAAAATAAACTATGCTCAGAAATTGAAAAAAAAATTGTCGACTAGCGGAGACTTTGAACTGATCCAACCGTCACCAGCGTGAATACGTACAGTTATCTAACGATGGGCGACGTCCAACCAACGAAATGACGGACATAGGCCTACAATGTGAAGGAAGTACAGTATCGCATATGCCGAGTCAGTGTACGCGATGTAGGCATTTGAGGCATTTGAAAGCATTACAACACTGGCTTGCCTTTGTTTGACCTGTGCCAAACGATGACCGTTGCTCGATCTTGATCAGATTAGTGTTTACGCCCGGCACTTACCATACAATACTTGTCTCCCCAATATTTCTTCCACTTTCACAGAATGTTCAGGGACGTGTGGGGGGGGGGGGGGGGGGCCTGTGATAATAGACTATCTGACGGAGCTGTTCGTTAGTGCACTTCTTTCAAATCGCTGCAGTGGGGCCAGCTTGGTTTCCTTCACCCTCATCCAAGCACAGGCTGTCTGTGGACGGAGGCCCGGGCAGTTTGGTGACATTTGTGTCCACCAACTACAGAAAACTCCTGGATTAGTCGGGCCTGTTTTATGCCATGCGCCGCGCGCACGCACGCACAACACACACAACACACACACACCACACAACACACACACAACATTGAATTAAAAATAAGATCCCTTCACTCATAACCCCCCTCATATTGTTCCTAGTGGAATATGATTCTGAAACCACCCTGAAACTGTTGCTCTTTGCGGATTTTTTTTCACGATTCGAAAGTTCCCCCCTAGCTTTAAAACCACGCAATCACACCTGTTCTACTGATTCCATCTTTCTTGCATATCTGCAATTGCCCATTCCTGGTTTTGAATAACTGTACAAGTTTCTTTTTAAATATGGTCAAGAATGGCTCCCGCTCCGCCCCTCGTACAATCCAGACTCTTTGTGCCAAAGCAGACAACAAAACGTTGTCAAATGAGCTGCCGCTCCGCCCCTTGTACAGTCAGACCTCTTTGTGCAGAAGCGACAACAGTTGTTCAATGAGCTCCGCCCCCTTGTACATCCAGACTCTTTGTTGCCAGAAGCAGGACACACAGTGTCCAAATGAGCTCCGCTCCGCTACCTTTACTCCGACTCTTTGTGCCAACAAGCATACAACAACATTTGTCAAATGAGCTCCGCCCGCCTTGTCCATCCAGACTCTTTGTGCCCGAAGGGCCGACGCAACAGTTGTCCAAATTAGCTACCGCTCCGCCCCTTGTACTCCAGACTGCTGTGTGCCAGAAGCAAGACAACAACAGTTGTCAAATGAGCTCCGCCCCCTTGTACATCCAGACTCTTTGTGCCCGAAGCAGACAACACAGTTGTCAATGAGGTCCCGCTCCGCCCCTTGTACATCCAGACTCTTTGTGCCACAAGCAGACAACAACGTTTCAAATGAGCCTCCGCCCCCTTGTACATCCAGACTCTTTGTGCCAAGCAGACGACAACAGTTGTCAATGAGCTCCGCTCCGCCCCCTTGTACATCCAGACTTCCTTTTGTGCCAGAAGCAGAACAACACAGTTGTCAAATGAAGCTTCCGCCCCCTTTGGACATCCAGACTCTTTTTTTTGGGGGTTTTGTGGCCAGTAGGCAGAACGACAACAGTACTGTCAAATGAGCTCCCGCCCCTTGTAACACCAGACCTCTTTGGTGCCAGAAAGCAGACAACAACGAGTGTCAAATTAGCTCCGCTCCGGCCCCCTTGTCATCCAGACTCTTTGTGCCAGAAGCAGACAACAACATTGTCAGAATGAAGCTCCGCCCTCCTTGTAACATCCAGACTCTTTGTGCCGAGAAGCAGACAACAACAGTGTCAATGAGCTCCCGCTCCGCCCCTTTTACATCCAGCTCTTTGTGCCAGAAGCAGGACAAACAACAGTTTCAAATGAGCTCCGCCCCCTTGTACAATCCAGCTCTTTGTGCCAGAATGCAGACACCAACAGTTTGTCCAAATGAGGCTCCACCCCCTTGTACAATCCAGACTCTTTGGCCAGAATCAGACAACAACAGATTTTCAAATGAGGCTCCACCCCCCCTTGGACATCCAGACTCTCTCTTTGTTGCCAGAAGCAGACAACTGTTGTCAAATGAGCTCCCTCCGCCCGCTGGTACATCCAGGACTTCTTTTGTGCCAGAAGCAGACAACAGTTGTCAAATGACTCCGCCTCCACCACCCCCTTGTACATCCGACTCTTTGTGCCAGAAGCCGACAACAACAGTTTGTCACAATGAGCTCCGCCCCCTTGTACACAGACATCTTTGTGCCAGAAGCAGACGCACAGTTGTCAAATGAGCTCCACCCCCCCCTTGTACATCCAGACTCTTTGTGCCAGAAGCAGACGACAACGAGTTGTAGCAAATGAATAATGTCTCAATTTACTCGTAACACCTGAGATTGTGACTGTCCCCCTTTACCTACAATGCACAAGCAATCAGAGTTACTTTTCTTATAATTACTTAACGCCTCTTTTGAAGCTCTAAATACCCCTACGTCCCCTACTTAATCCTACATATTTAGGTCTCGACTGTCCGTGGGCGTGTCCAAATGTCCTCGTCCCCAAATGAACTGTAAACGTTATTAGAACAAACCCCTTGCTGCGTTGGTAGTATGTGGGGCCAAATGCGACAATAGCAACGGGCATAAATCTGCTTAATCACTTTTATTCGCTCGAGCACTTTTTGGGAGAAACACGCTGATTGGTCCGTTTTTTTCTTTTTTGCTCGAGCACTTTAACAACCAATGAATAATGCAATCTTATTTTGCTCTGCACATTTACATCATAAATCTGCGTTAAGGCTATATTTATTACTTTGCTCATAACTTTTTATTTATTCTATTCGAGCCTTTTATGACCACGCACAATCTGATTTAGCCCAATATTCACGTGACTGAATAAACCTCATGATCGAATGGCCGACGATCCATCTTTGTAAAAAACATGCGTGGACAATTATGAAAAATGCATTAATAATAATAATAATAATAATTACTCTCATATAGCGCCGTCTTTCTCCTCTCTCCTGCGCACAGGCTCACAGATCTTTCCAAAAACATACATGACAATAATCATGAAGAAAAACAACATAAAATATACAAATGTGGAAACACACATAAAAAAATCCATGAAAAAAACAAGTAGCCCATTATCACACTAGCACTCACACATAGTCCAACTCAGCAAAAACTCACAGAGGGTGAACTGAAGGGGAGAAGACACAGGAGATTCAACAAGGTATTTTTTTAAGAGAACAGTTTTTCAGGGCCAGTTTTGAAAGAAGACAAAGATGGGAGCTGCGGAAAGAGGGAGGAAGGGAGGTTGTTCAGATGTGTGGTGCTTGGAACGGAAAGCTCTTTTTCTCAACTGTTTTGTATTTGGGTGTACAGTGTGCAAAGAAGTTTTGAGCTAACTTGATCTGAGCTGATTTGTCGCTTTCCTTCATTATAATAAAGAATATGTATGCCAATAATAATCAATTTTACATATTCAGATCAAACAAAAATAATGAGACCTGACTAAAAAAAATCTTTTGGCGAAGAGTTCCAAGAACCTGAAATTATAGACACTGCTTTGTCATTTAAAATTTTGAATAGTTTGTTTCATTTCTTTTTCCGGGGATACTAGGTTTACAGTTTTAAATGTTCCGTACGAGCAGTTTTAGTAATCTGCTCATGCAGATTTAGAGAGGTGTGCTGTGCGAACAAGGTTTGCATCCTCATTGGTGTTAAAAGTGCTTAGCAAAAAAAACGACCAATCAGCGTGTTTCCTCCTAAAAGTGTTTGAGCAAAATTAATAAAATGCTCGAGAGATTTATTTATGTAAATTGCCTGTGCAAAACAAGTTACATTCTCATTGGTTGTTAAAAAAAGTGCTTCGAGGCAAAATTACCGACCAATCAGCGTTTTTTTTTTCCCTCCTAAAAGTGCTCGAGCAAAATAAAAGTGCTTAAGGCAGAGTTTATTAACCATTTTCTTATGTTTCTGTTGTTTTGAGCACATTGAGGTCCAGATAATTTTGCTTAACAAACCCAGACAGAATTTTCGCAACTTGACTAAAGAGTGAGAATCATAATTTGAAGTCTTGTATGGCCGAAATCTTCTGAATATTTTATGATAGGAACATTCGCAGTACTCTACAGTTTTGTTGGTATGCAAGGTAAAAAAGAACAGAGAGAGAACAGTACCCTGATGCGCACCAGTTGAAGTAGAGAGTGGAGGAGGAGAGCACTGACTGATAGCGGACCCCCCTGACTGGTTCTATTTAAGAAAGTTAACGAGCCAGAGGGTCCATTTAGGATCCCACATGAAGGTCCTAACAAACCTTCAGAGCTAAAGGTGGGGGGTTGGGGGGGGGCTGATGAGTTTTAAAGGCATAGGACAAAGAAGTCGATAAAAAGAATACGAACGAAAGACTTTGAATCATTTAAAATGAATAAAAGCGTTGTGAACAGGGTTAGGATCGCATCATCAATGCCTCCCTGCTGTGACTTATAAGCAAACTGAAGGGGGTCTGAATGCTGGCTGGTAACGGTTAAAAGATGCCGATAGGACCATTCTCTCAAAGCACTTCATAATATAGAGTTAGGGCCACAGGCGATAGTCCATTCAGAGAGCAAAGATGGGGTTCTTTTTCCCTTGGCACAGGGGCAAATGGTAGAGTTTTTTTTCCAAAGTTTGGGGCAGTGGCAGGTTTTGAGAGACCAGTTTAAAAATAGAACTAAAACCGCACAAGGTTCAGAGGCACAAGTCTTCAACATTTTGCCATGCGGGCATCTTAGACCTGAACGCCTTCTGACCTTCGGTTTTGAAAAACAAGGATGTTAACAAATCTGGATCACCCATCTAATATTTCATCTTCCTAGCTTACTATCTTTAATTTGATTCTCTAGGTTTGGTGAACACTTTCCGTTAGTTCTGGTTCTAAATCTTTTCCCCTCTCAAATCGCTAATAAAATTCATTCAGTTTTATTGGAGAAAGTGGTAACTGTTCTCATTGTGACATAATGTTAGCACGGGTTGGCACTCTTTGTTCCCCCCAGTCAGGACTTCAACCCTCGCCACGCATCCCTCACATTGCCTGTCAGAAACTTTCCAAACCCTTCACACGCATCCCTCACAGTTGGCCGGTCTGAATGTTACCCTCTACTCTACTTTTTTCTTTGAATTCTCCCTTTGCCTTGACGTAATTCCTCTGCAAGCTGTGTTGCACTCTTTCCCACTCATCTGGCTTTATTCCTGATATTGAAATGCAACCTTTTTTTCCTGTTCAAGTTCTTAGTGATTGACTTGGCAACCATGGTTTATTATTTGGGAAACTTTGATTGGGTTTGTAGTAAATTATAATATCTTCACGAGAAACGAAATATAACAATTAACAACATCGGCAGCCTCTGAAGCTATCATCGCATGAAATCCACAAGCACGCTCTTCCATCAGTACATTCGAAAACACCCGTTTCAGTTTCATCCACACTCTACTCTCAGTCAGTCGTCCACTCTTTCACACTTCTTTTTCCTCAATGGCGTTGTGGTTTGAATTTTCGGTCTGTAGCAGGAATCATATGTACATGTTTATGGTCAGAAGCACACCAACTGTCGGGAAGAGGAACGATAGTCGGTATGCTGTGGGGAATATGTTACCACCCAATAAAAAAATAAAAAATAAAAAAAGAAAAAAAATAAATTTAATATAAAAAAAAAAATT
>JAGGCT020004110.1:0-40893 GCA_017654935.2 Phymorhynchus buccinoides
CAACTGTTTTGTATTTGGTGACAGGTGTACAAAGAGTTTGAGGCTACTTTGATCTGAGGTTGCGTTTCTGGTGAACAATGCCATGTTGCTCATAATATGACTCACGTTGAAGAGAGACGCGTGAAACAAGACATACAACTTTCATAAGAATAAGCAAAGACCATTTGCGCAACAACTTAATGCTTTTTTCAGTGGGTCTGTTTTGTTCGGAGCAAGTGGCAATTGCAACACACAGGTTCTCCTTGTTTGCGCAGTCGTGTTTCCAGTTCTATCTCTGTCATGTCCATGACAAACCAAATTTAACAGTGAAGAAGAGAAACGACTGATGTCTGATCGATTTTCTGCACCGTGGGTGTGTGTGTGTGTGTATAATCATGTGCGTGTATGTATAAAAATTAACATTTATCCTGATATTCGAAAAGTTTAGAGACAAAGCGTTTTTTACGGGCTTCCAACCCAATGCTCAAAATAGAATAATTATGTTCAACATGTTGCGTATAGATTGATTTTATGTTTTTGTTATGTTTCCAAAAACACACGGCCCACAGAAAAAAAAAAAAAAAAGAAGGGTCAAAGGTTACAGTTTCTCGTGCCTTGAGTCTTGCGTGTGTGGCGCGTGCGTGCACAGTAGCCTGACGATACTTACTGCACAGGTTGTCTTCACAATTCGTTCCCATCTTGCTTCTTGTGCATTGTTCAGGCACACTGCACCGCGTCCAATTCCTTGGAAATGTCTACAAGGAAATGACGCAAAGAAGAAAGGCTAAGGAAGAAAAATACAAGAAAAAACACAGACAGAGAAAATACAGGAAGAAATAAGGGACAAAGAGGGAAAGGAACAAAGAAAGAAGAGAGGAAAGAATGGACAAAGAGGGGAAGGACAAAGAAAATAAAGAAAGCAAGGAAGAAGAAAAGAAGATAAGAAAGATGGACAAAGAGGGGAAGGCACAAAGAAATCAAGAAGGCAAGGAAGAAGAAAAGAAAGAAAGAAAGTAAAGATGGACATACGAGGGGCAGGAACAAAGAAATAAAGAAAGATATAAAGAAAGAAAGAAAGAAAGAATGTACAAAGAGGGAAAGGAACAAAGAAATAAAGAAAGCAATGAAGAAGAAAAGAAAGAAAGAAAGAAGAAATGGACAAAGAGGGAAGATACAAGAATAAAGTAAGTAAGTAAGAAAGAAAGAAAGAAATAAAGAATGGACAAAGAGGGGAAGGAACAAAGAAATAAAGAAAGCAAGGAATAAGAAAGAAAGAAAGAGAATGGACAAGAGGAAAGGCACAAAGAAATAAAGAAAGCAAGGAAGAAGAAAAGAAAGAAAGTAAGAATGGACAAAGAGGGGAAGGAACAAATAAATAAAGAAAGCAAGGAAGAAAAGAAGAAAGAAAGAAAGAATGGACAAAGAGGAAAAGGAACAAAGAACTAAAGAAAGCAGGAAGAAGGAAGAAAGAAAGAAAGAAAGAATGGGACAAAGAGGAAAAGGCACAAAGAAATAAAGAAAGCAAAGCTGGAAGAAAGAAAGAAAGAAAGAAAGGACAAAGAGGGGAAGGAACAAAGAAATAAATAAAGAAAGGAAGAAAGAAAGAAAAGAAAAAAGAAACAAAGAGGGGAAAGGCACAAAGACGGAAAGAAGAAGAAAGAAGAAACGAAAGAATGGAAAGAAGAATGGAAGAAAGAAAGAATGGAAGGGCACAAAGAAGAAGAAGAAATGAAGAAAGAAGAAAAAGAAAGAAAGGAGAATGGGACAAAAGAGGGAAAGGAACAAAGAAATAGAAGAAAGCAAGGGAAGAAAAAGAAAGAACCAAGAAATGGACAAAAGGGGAAGGAACAAAGAAATAAGAAAGCAAGGAAGTAAAAGAAAGAAAGAAAGAAAGAAATTTACTAAAGAGGGAAAGACAAAGAACTAAAGAAGCAAGGAAGAGAAGGAAAAAAAAAAACGAAAAGCATGGACAAAGAGGGGAAGGAACAAAAAAAAATAAATAAAGAAGCCCGGAAGACACGAAAGAAAGAAGAAAGAAGACATGGACAAAGGAAGGGGAAGGACACAATACATAAGAAAGCAAGAAGAAGAAAAGAAAGAACGAAAGAAGAGTTGGACAAAGAGGGGAAAGGAAACAAAGAAATAAAAGAAAGCAAAGTAAGGAAGAAAAGAAAAAAATAAAGAAAAAAATGACAAAGAGAGGGTTAAGGGTCAACACACAAGCAATAAAGAAAGCAAAAGAAGAAGGGAAGGAACGAAAGAAAGAATGAAACAAAGAGGGGAAGGAACAAAGAAATAAAGAAATCAAGTGAAGAAGGCAACGAAGAAAGAAAGAAAGAATGGACAAAGATGGGCAAGGAACAAACAAAGATAAAGGAATAAAGAATGAAGGAATGAAAGAAAGAATGGACAAAGAGGGGAAGGAACAAAGAAATAAAGAAAGCAAGGAAGGAAAAGAAAGAAAGAAAGAAAAAGAAATGGACAAAGACGTGGAAAGAACAAAAGAAATAAAGGAAAGAAAGGACAAGAAAAAGAAAGAAAGAAAGAATGGACAAAGAGGGGAAGGAACAAAGAAATAAAGAAAGCAAGAAAGAAGAAAGAAAAAATGAAAAAATAAAGAAAGAAGGAAACAAAGAGAAAATGAAAGAAAGAAAGAATGAAGAAAGAATGGAAAAAGGGAAGGAACAAACAAATAAAGAAAGAAAGAAAGAAACGAAAAGAAAAAGGACACAAAAGAGTGGAAGGAACAAAGAAATAAAGAAAGGCAAGGAAAAGAAAAGAAAAAAAAGAAAAGAGATGGACAAGAGGGAGGAAGGACACAAAGAAATAAAGAAAAGCAAGGAAGAAGAAAAGAAAGAAAGAAAGAAAGAAGGACAAAGAGGGGAAGGAACACCAAGAAATAAAGAAAGCAAGGAAGAAAGAAAGAAGAAATAAGAAAGAAATTTACAAAGAGAATTCACAAATACATAAAAAGGGAAAGGAACAAAAGAAAGAAAAATAAAGAATGGACAAAGAGGAAAGAATAAGAAATAAAGAAAGCAACGGAGAAAAGAAGAAATAAAGAAAAAAGAAGGACAAAGAGGGAAAGGAACAAAGAAATAAAGAAAGCAAGGAATAAAAGAAAGAAAAGAAAGAATGGAAAAAGACAAAAATTTAAACAAAGAAATAAAGAAAGCAAGGAAGAAAAAAGAAAGAAAGAAAGAAAGAATGGACAAAGATGGAAAGTAACAAAGAAATGAAAGAAAGCAAAAGGAAGAAAGAACGGAAAATAAAAGAAATAAAGATTTACAAGAATGGACAAAATAATAATTAAAGCAACAAATAAAATAAATAAGCAATAAAGAATTTTCAAATAAAGTAAGAACAAAGTAAAAGAAAGAAATTAAAAGAATGGACAAATAATTTACAAATAAAGGAACAAAGAAATAAAGAAAGCAAGGAACGAAAAAAAGAAATAAAGAAAGAATGGACAAAGAGGGGAAGGAACAAAGAAATAAAGAAAGCAAGGAAGAAGAAAAAAGAAAGAAAGAAAGAAATAATGGACAAAGAGGGGAAGGAACAAAGAAATAAAGAAAGCAAGGAAGAAAAGAAAGAAAGAAAGAAAGAATTTACAAATATTTAAAGTTTAACAAAAAAAATAAGAAAGAATTAAGAATAAAAAGAAAGAAAGAAATAAAGAATTTACAAAGGATTAAAAAGGCACAAAGAAATAAAGAAATCAAGGAAGAAAAGAAATAAATAAAGAATTTACAAATAGGGAAAGGCAGACAAAAGAAATAAAGAAAGCAAGGAAGAAGTAAAGAAAGAAATAAAGAAATTAAATAATGGACAAAGATTTTAAGTCACAAATAAATAAAGAAATCAAGGAAGAAAATAAGAAAGAAAGAAAAAAAAATGGACAAAGAGGGAAGAAAAAGAAGAAATAAATAAAGCAAAGAATAAATAAAGAAAGAAAGAAAAGAAAAGACATAAATTAAGGAAGCGATAAATAACAAGGAAAATAATAAAGAAAGAAATTTAGAAAAGAGAAGAAAGAAAAGAAAGAAAGAAAGAAAGAAAAAAAGAGAAAGAAAGAAATAAAAGACAAATATGTTAAAGACAAATAAATAAAATAAATCAATTAAGAATAAAATAAAAAGAAAAGAATAATTTACGAAGAAATAAAGAAAGAACGAAAGAAAAATACAAGAAAAACACGTGAAAAATTAAAAAAGAAAGAAAAAATGTACAAAGAGGAAAAGACACAAAGAAAGAAAGAAAGAAGGTAAGTTCTAAAAAAGAAATATATAATATATTATGATTGTATCTTCTGAATGGCACAAGTTATTATATGATATCTTTTTATTATAGTTTCACTGGTCCACGAGTTTACATGTCGTTTGTGTGTCTTGTGCGTGTGCGTGTGCGTGTGTGTGGGTGTGTGTGTGTCAAGTCAAGTCAAAAAAGTTAAGTCAAAATGATCTTTATTTAGGGTTACATAATAAGCTGGCAAAGCTTTTTTTTCATCCTGCCCTCATAAAAAAAAAAAGTATATACATCACTCAAAAATCTATGAACTTAACATATTTACCGGAACACAAAACAGAAAACATTATGACAACTTTCCTGACCTTTCACCCCTCTGGGAAAAGGTCAAGGGTTATACTCAGAACGAGGCTCGGTATGTTTTTAACTTCTGGTTTTACAGTAGACCTCTCTCAATCTCTGTTTCCCCTCGTGTCCCCTATGCGGCTGTAACACATTCTGATGAAGAAGAATGGCTTGCTTGTCGGTGTGTTCACGGTGAAAGGAAGAGAACAAATGATTAATTCGTCACTCTCACGATTTTCGAATCACCCATGCACAAAACATGCATGCTTCTGAGACGATTGATTACTCTCATGTAGGCCCAGTTATAAAGCACAAATCTATGCAATCAGCTGCTAAAAATGCAGCAAAGTCTACATATGTCTGTGTGTGTGTGTGCGGGGCTTGTGTGTGTGTGTCTTTTGGTTTGCGCCCGCACACGACTACAATAACACCCACGAAACCACAGAAAATAAAATCTGCCACAATTAATAGACCACCTTCACAACACTTCTCTCTCTCTCTCTCTCTCACACACACACAACGAGTGCCTACACACACACACACACACACACACACACACACACACTCTCTATTTCTCTCTCTCACACACACACAGGCCTACTGACAGTGTACACACACACACACACACAGATGCCTACACACACACATACACACACAAACACACACACACACAACGCACACGCACACATAGACACACACTAAGAGTAGTAAGACATGACTTTTTAAAAAAAAAGACATTTAACAACCTCTACGTCATTTATACTTTGTTTAGATGGTGTGACTTAGATTGAACAATTGAAGATTGACATACATACACACACGCGGGCGCGCCTGCACACATGCACACACGCACACACGCACACACACACACGCACACGCACACGACACACACACAAGGCAGTCCAATACGAAATGACAATTTTCTTCTTCTTATTGAAACAAAACGGGGTGGAGGGCAGTGGGGAAGGTGCTGTTTTTGTTTGTTTATTTATTATTGTGTTTTAGCTTTTTGTTTTTCTATTTATTTTTGTTTAATTTTTAATAACTTCATATACTGTAGGCTTATTTGATAAACTTGATCCATTAATAATACCCCCGTGGGGATACCTGGGTGGGGGGGGGTCTTTCGTACAAATATTTCCCCCACCTTATGGAACTTCTGTGCTTGTAGCTGCTTCTAATATGTCTCTTTCTTTGAATCTGCCTTTTCTCTTTTTTAAAATTTTACTGTCATCTACTATCGTTCTGCCTTACCAGTCCATTCTCCTGCCAAGAACACCCCCTTTTGCTGTTTTTTTTTTAAAATAAAAACAATTATCCTGGCCGAAGTCTGGCATGCTGGGCCTAACTATTTCTCAGGTGCATAACGGCCAGCATGATTGCATCTGCGCTCATAATTGACAAGGAAACTGTCTGATCGATCGGGGAAAACCCCCAATTCATAATGCCCGTACATACACAATCATATGCCATCACATTCAGGTCACACACACAAACAGTAAAACTCACATTCACACACACACAGACACACATACATACATTCACACACACACACATACACATACACTGTAGGATCAGTTATTTGATCGATGTGATCCATTCATAATGCCCCATAAGGCTTGGATGCGGACATTTCCCGGTAAAATCGGAATTCCAATTTTTTCAGGATTCCAAAATTTTCCGTCACATGCACAGGCATTTGCTCTCATGCACAGTCATGCACACACACACATATACACACACTGTAGGCTTATCTAATTAATCTGTCCATTCACAATCCCGTATATATACGCATTCACAATCATACGTGCACACATGAAAACACACACGCGCGCGCGCGCGCGCGCGTGCGCACACACACACACATGCACATTATGCACACACTCTCACAAACATAAACATTGATTGTTGTTGTTTTTGGGGGGTGGGGGGCGAAATCGAGAAGTGCAAAGATGTGAAGTGACACACACACACACACATCGTAGTCCTATAGGAAATCTCATGCGATTTTCTTTTCTTATTAAAAAAGAGGGGGGAGCGGGGGTGGGGGGCAGTGGGGAAGGCACTGTTTTGTCTTTTGTTTGTTGTTTATTGTGTTACTGCTTTTTGTTTTTCCTTGTTAATTACTTCATATACCGTATAGTAAATAAGCTTATCTGATCATCAAATTTGATCTATTTATAATGCCCGTACATACGTACACACACATACACACACATATGTGCGCGCGCAGATATATGGTGAAAAATGGGCCGCATAAACACACACACTTCACATATTCACTCACATGCACTCACACTCACATAACACACTTCTCGAGTAGTGGAAAGATGTTGAAATGAACACAAACAAACACACACCACAGCTACAACACACACACACACACATACGGCCTACAGTCTGTTCACCTAACTTAATACAGAAACGGAAGTGGGCAGCATATTTATATTTTTAGTAACACTAATGGCTGCCCCCTTTTAGCCTCCCAGGAAAGTTGTGAATAGAGAGAGAATAAAGAAAGAGAGGGAGAGAGAGAGAGAGACGGAGAGAGAGAGAGAGATGAGAGAGAGAGAGTGCGATTGTGTGTAGTGTGTGAGTGTGTGCGCGTGCGATTGTGTGTGTGTGGTGTGTGTGTATGCGTGTGTGTGTGTGCAATTGTGTGTGTGGTGTGTGTTTGTGTGTGTGTTGAGAGACACTTCGTAAATCCTTGACGTCAGTTCCTTTGTTCTTTTATTATTTTGAGTGAAAAATCTGAAAAAAGAAGTATGACCCCCCCCCCACACACACACACACCACTTCCCCCTCCCAACCCCCATATTAAACAACATTGTTGAAAATAATAAAAATGAAAATGCTCGCAGCTGCCCCCACCCCTAACCCCCCCCCCCCCCCCATAAAGTGGATGCGTAATTTATAAGAGGTAAGATGTGTGTATGAAAAAAGAGTTTTCTTGAATGAAGGTCTAAGAAATTCTTTATTTTTGATAACTGGTAAATTCGTTTGGAGATACGCTTACCGATGTCATTAATGTGATCACTCCACGATAAGTCCTTATCAATAATAACCCCTAACACTTTATGGGAGGAAACTTCTTCAATTATTTTATCTTTGACATGCAATGGAGGAAACACATCTTCTTTCGCTTTTGACGTGTGGTTATATACTTACATTTTGTTTTTTGTGCATTAAGAGACATGTTCAATTCTGTCCACTCAGTTAGCTTATTAACATTGGTCTGCAGATTGTCTACTAATTCAAAAGGACTGGCACTGTTAGATTGCAATGAAGTGTCATCAACAAATATTTCACAACAGCATTTAATGTACAAACGCAAGTCGTTAATGTAGATTGAAAATAGAAGTGGCCCCAAGACTGATCCCTGGGGAACACCAAACTTTATCGGGAGTAACTTTGACCTTACATAATTGATTTCAACTAGCTGTTGTCGATCAGTAAGAAACGACTCAATGAGACACAAAGCACTGCTAGATATGTTGTAATGAGGAAGTTTTTTAATTAAAAGTGAATGGTTGATAACATCAAACGCTTTAGCAAAATCTATGAATAAAGCACCTCTAAATTCGTCGTTATTGATATTTGAGAAGACATCTATCTACTAGTTGTATAAGAGCAGTATGGCAGGAGTGATTTTGTCTAAAACCAGACTGATTTTCATTTATTAAATCGTAATGATTCAAATGACAATTCAAATGTTTTTGGATGTGCTTTCCAAGTGGTTTAGACAATATACTTAATATTGATATAGGTCTGTAGTTAGCTGGATTTGATCGATCACCGCTTTTATGTAATGGTATAACTTTTGCTTGCTTGAATTTTAGAGGAAACTGGGTTTTTTATCAATGCATAAGTTATATATGTAAGTGAGAGTGTCTGCTATAGCAAATGATGCGGTTTTCAGTATTTTCCCATCCATTCCATCTAAATCTTGACTCCCTGACTGTTTTAAATGTAAGAGTTCGAACAGTACTTCATTGACTGAAATGGGCGGAATGGTGAAGGTTGAAGTAATGTCTTTGATCGACAGAATTCTTGCAGAACTGATAAATCGCTTTGGTTGGATTTGTCATTTAAAATTATGTTGTTAGCAACGTTAGTAAAATGAAGGTTAATGTCATCAGGTGATATTTCGTTTATTGGATTGTGATTGTTGGAGTTAGCATTATTTAACATGTTAATGGCTCTAGTCTCCAGACCAATTTTTGATTTTGATTATGTGTGTGAGTGTGTGTGTGTGTGTGTGTGTGTGTGCGTGTGCGTGCGTGTGTGCGTGTGTGCGTGCGTGCGTGTGTGTGCGTGTGCGTGCGCGCGCGCGTGTATGTGTGTGTGTGTGTGTGTGTGTGTGTGTGTGTGTGTGTGTGTGTGTTTTCAGGGGTGAAAGAATACTTCTTCACATCAACATGTTTGTAAACTTGCCAGGCATGTCTGATGCAGTTGCCTTTAATAAACCGTGATTTTATGATCAAGGAATGAGAATATTGGGTCCTTCTTCTTCCTCTTCTCTTGAGATCCCACGGTCAATGAACTGACCATTCTGGCTCCTTTTGAAGAAAAAACAGACTTCATGAGGTATTCAGTTACAAACATGCGCTTCATCACCATTCGTCTCGCAATACGTTTCAATTTAACAACAACAACAACAAAACAATCAACATGCACTAAGTGACTTACTGCACTTTGTGTTCTCACAAATGAATTGCTTTTGGCAGTCGTTGGCTTCAGTCGTGTCCGTTTCATCACACGTTTGGCCTGGTTTCAGTCCTGAAAGGAAATGTGTATGCGTGACAAATACAACAAGCACACTCGGTTTCAAAAAAAAATACCAAGACATTAGTACTATTGGTAGTATTCAACTATTATCTACAGAAAATTGTACCGACCAAAATGTTAGCCAGTTCAAGGCCAACACAATTGACACAATCTCACTGTGAGAGTGCATGTGCGTGTGTGTGTGTGGGTGCAAGGGTGTGTGTGTGTGTGTGAGTAACTGTTAGTGCAAAGTAAAGTCTGCAAAAGAAATCCCTACTTTACAACGTCACATGCAAACACAGTGCAAAGTAAAGTCTTACTGCAAAATCATTCCCTACTTTACAATGTCCAATGAAAACACAGTGCAAAACAAGAGATGTGCCACCTCCAAAGAACAAAAAAGAAAGAAAGAAAACAAAATCAAACAAAAAAGAGACTCAAAAAGAGAAATGAAAAGAAAGGCGAGGACAGTGGATGGTCAAAAAAAGAAAGAAAAAAGGAAAAGAAAACACAGAGCAAAATAAACTCTGTTCTGCAAGAGAAACCCCTACTTTACAACGTGCGTGTGTGTGTGTGTAACTGTTAGTGTTACCAACAAAACACGTTTTTTATTGTTGTTTATTTTGCGGGGAGGGGGTCACACAAAGAGCTAACATCCATGTCCCTTTAGGAAGTCCAAGTTGCAAGCTTTCCGTGGTTCACATGGAGTCCATAGTCTGTCTCTAGTTAGTTCACTCCACTTTCTTTATAACGTCCAATGAAAACACAAAACACAGTGCAAAGTAAATCCCTACTTTACAACGTCAAATGAAAACGCAGTGCAAAGTAAAGTCTTACTGCAAGAGATATCACTACTTTACAACGTCAAATGAAAACACAAAACTAGTGCAACGTAAAGTCTTACTGCAAGATAAATCCCTACTTTACAACGTCAAATGAAAACACAAAACCAGTACAACGTAAAGTCTTACTGCAAGATAAATCCCTAATTTACGTCAAATGAAAACACAAAACCAGTACAACGTAAAGTCTTACTGCAAGATAAATCCCTACTTTACAACGTCAAATGAAAACACAAAACCAGTGCAACGTAAAGTCTTACTGCAAGATAAATCCCTACTTTACAACGTCAAATGAAAACACAAAACCAGTGCAACGTAAAGTCTTACTGCAAGATAAATCCCTACTTTACAACGTCAAATGAAAACACAAAACCAGTGCAACGTAAAGTCTTACTGCAAGATAAATCCCTACTTTACAACGTCAAATGAAAACACAAAACCAGTGCAACGTAAAGTCTTACTGCAAGATAAATCCCTACTTTACAACGTCAAATGAAAACACAAAACCAGTACAACGTAAAGTCTTACTGCAAGATAAATCCCTACTTTACAACGTCAAATGAAAACACAAAACCAGTACAACGTAAAGTCTTACTGCAAGATAAATCCCTACTTTACAACGTCAAATGAAAACACAAAACCAGTGCAACGTAAAGTCTTACTGCAAGATAAATCCCTACTTTACAACGTCAAATGAAAACACAAAACCAGTGCAACGTAAAGTCTTACTGCAAGATAAATCCCTACTTTACAACGTCAAATGAAAACACAAAACCAGTGCAACGTAAAGTCTTACTGCAAGATAAATCCCTACTTTACAACGTCAAATGAAAACACAAAACCAGTACAACGTAAAGTCTTACTGCAAGATAAATCCCTAATTTACAACGTCAAATGAAAACACAAAACCAGTGCAACGTAAAGTCTTACTGCAAGATAAATCCCTACTTTACAACGTCAAATGAAAACACAAAACCAGTGCAACGTAAAGTCTTACTGCAAGATAAATCCCTACTTTACAAGTCAAATGAAAACACAAAACCAGTGCAACTCTTACTGCAAGATAAATCCCTACTTTACAACGTCAAATGAAAACACAAAACCAGTGCAACGTAAAGTCTTACTGCAAGATAAATCCCTACTTTACAACGTCAAATGAAAACACAAAACCAGTACAACGTAAAGTCTTACTGCAAGATAAATCCCTACTTTACAACGTCAAATGAAAACACAAAACCAGTGCAACGTAAAGTCTTACTGCAAGATAAATCCCTACTTTACAACGTCAAATGAAAACACAAAACCAGTGCAACGTAAAGTCTTACTGCAAGATAAATCCCTAATTTACGTCAAATGAAAACACAAAACCAGTACAACGTAAAGTCTTACTGCAAGATAAATCCCTACTTTACAACGTCAAATGAAAACACAAAACCAGTACAACGTAAAGTCTTACTGCAAGATAAATCCCTACTTTACAACGTCAAATGAAAACACAAAACCAGTGCAACGTAAAGTCTTACTGCAAGATAAATCCCTACTTTACAACGTCAAATGAAAACACAAAACCAGTGCAACGTAAAGTCTTACTGCAAGATAAATCCCTACTTTACAACCTCAAATGAAAACACAAAACCAGTGCAACGTAAAGTCTTACTGCAAGATAAATCCCTACTTTACAACCTCAAATGAAAACACAAAAAGTGCAACGTAAAGTCTTACTGCAAGATAAAAACCAGTACAACGTAAAGTCTTACTGCAAGATAAATCCCTACTTTACAACGTCAAATGAAAACACAAAACCAGTACAACGTAAAGTCTTACTGCAAGATAAATCCCTACTTTATAACGTCAAATGAAAACACAAAACCAGTGCAACGTAAAGTCTTACTGCAAGATAAATCCCTACTTTACAACGTCAAATGAAAACACAAAACCAGTGCAACGTAAAGTCTTACTGCAAGATAAATCCCTACTTTACGTCAAATGAAAACACAAAACCAGTGCAACGTAAAGTCTTACTGCAAGATAAATCCCTACTTTACAACCTCAAATGAAAACACAAAACCAGTGCAACGTAAAGTCTTACTGCAAGATAAATCCCTACTTTACAACGTCAAATGAAAACACAAAACCAGTGCAACGTAAAGTCTTACTGCAAGATAAATCCCTACTTTACAACGTCAAATGAAAACACAAAACCAGTACAACGTAAAGTCTTACTGCAAGATAAATCCCTACTTTACAAGTCAAATGAAAACACAAAACCAGTGCAACGTAAAGTCTTACTGCAAGATAAATCCCTACTTTACAACGTCAAATGAAAACACAAAACCAGTGCAACGTAAAGTCTTACTGCAAGATAAATCCCTACTTTACAACCTCAAATGAAAACACAAAACCAGTGCAACGTAAAGTCTTACTGCAAGATAAATCCCTACTTTATCCCTAACGTCAAATGAAAACACAAAACCAGTGCAACGTAAAGTCTTACTGCAAGATAAATCCCTACTTTATAACGTCAAATGAAAACACAAAACCAGTGCAACGTAAAGTCTTACTGCAAGATAAATCCCTACTTTACAACGTCAAATGAAAACACAAAACCAGTGCAACGTAGTCTTACTGCAAGATAAATCCCTACTTTACAACCTCAAATGAAAACACAAAACCAGTGCAACGCAAAGTCTTACTGCAAGATAAATCCCTACTTTACAACCTCAAATGAAAACACAAAACCAGTACAACGTAAAGTCTTACTGCAAGATAAATCCCTACTTTACAACGTCAAATGAAAACACAAAACCAGTGCAACGTAAAGTCTTACTGCAAGATAAATCCCTACTTTACGTCAAATGAAAACACAAAACCAGTACAACGTAAAGTCTTACTGCAAGATAAATCCCTACTTTACGTCAAATGAAAACACAAAACCAGTGCAACGTAAAGTCTTACTGCAAGATAAATCCCTACTTTATAACGTCAAATACAAACACAAAACTTGTGCAAAGTAGTCTTACTGTAAGATGAATCCCTACTTTACAACGTCCAATGACAACACAGTGCAAAGAACAGTCTTACTGCAACAGAAATCCCTACTTTACAACGTCAAATGAAAACACAGTGCAAAGCAAAGTATTACTGCAACAGAAATCCATACTTTACAACGTCAAATGACAACACAGTGCAAAGCAAAGTATTACTGCAACAGAAATCCCTACTTTACAACGTCCAATGACAACACAGTGCAAAGCAAAGTATTACTGCAACAGAAATCCCTACTTTACAACGTCCAATGACAACACAGTGCAAAGCAAAGTATTACTGCAACAGAAATCCCTACTTTACAACGTCAAATGAAAACACAGTGCAAAGCAAAGTATTACTGCAACAGAAATCCCTACTTTACAACGTCCAATGACAACACAGTGCAAAGCAAAGTATTACTGCAACAGAAATCCCTACTTTACAACGTCCAATGACAACACAGTGCAAAGAACAGTCTTACTGCAAGAGAAATCCCTACTTTACAACGTCAAATGAAAACACAGTGCAAAGCAAAGTATTACTGCAACAGAAATCCCTACTTTACAACGTCAAATGAAAACACAGTGCAAAGCAAAGTATTACTGCAACAGAAATCCCTACTTTACAACGTCCAATGACAACACAGTGCAAAGCAAAGTTGCAACAGAAATCCCTACTTTACAACGTCAAATGAAAACACAGTGCAAAGCAAAGTATTACTGCAACAGAAATCCCTACTTTACAACGTCCAATGAAAACACAGTGCAAAGCAAAGTTGCAACAGAAATCCATACTTTACAACGTCCAATGACAATACAGTGCAAAGCAAAGTATTACTGCAACAGAAATCCATACGTTACAACGTCCAATGACAACACAGTGCAAAGAACAGTCTTACTGCAAGAGAAATCCCTTGCGTAGGGAGTCATGGTTTGGCTGCAGGTACAACAGCCGTTCTTACAGATCTGGGTCAGACAATCCGAACTGATGCTACAGGGTGACCCAACCCGTGTCGGCTTAGGCTCTGTGTGAATCGACAGAATCTAAATATATATGCATTCTTTAAAAGTAATGTGTTTGAAATAAAAGACTCAGTCAGACAGAGCTACAAATTCCAGTTTGCAGGCGTCATCATCGCTGTGAAAGGCCCATCTAGGCCCCACTTAGTACTGACAGAGAAAAAAACCCTGCTGGCCCTCACTCTCCTTTTGGCCGCTTCAAATTGTCTTCCAATGCATTCCCTCAATTATGCTGATCACTAAAATGTATGGTTAGAGTGGTCCAACATCAACAGCTTTGAAACTATGAGCGCTTGTTTTCGGGTCCCCCTCAGCTCTCACTCTCACTGTGCTATTGGCCCCTTCAACATGTCCCGGGCAGCATCTAGGCACCCTCAGGAACAATTCTGCCAAGTTTCGTTAAGATTGGTTCAGTAGTTTAGGCGCTATGTGAAGTGGGACATATGTTGGTCACTCACAGACGTGCACACACACGGATGCACGCACGCACACATGTATGCACGCACACGCACGCGCACGCACGCGCGCGCACACACACACACACACACACACACACACACACACACACACACACACACACACACACACACACGCACACACACACACACACACACACAAACACACATACATACGGACCGACAGCAGAGACACGCACATCTCTCGTCCCCATCGTAATGTCGTCCCGTTCTTATGGAACTGGGACTACAACAACAGGCAGACACGGTGCATGTCCAACAGACACGGACTCACTGCAGTGGTCGCCTTCGGGGTCAGAGACAGGTGGCTGACAGGTGCAGATGTTTCCGACACAGGAAGCTCCGGAGGAACATTCAGAAGATGTTGTACATCTTTCTCCGGTTTTCAGCGCTTGGATACACGATAATAAGCGTTTGTTATTAGCACAGAGAGAGAGAGAGAGAGAGAGAGAGAGAGAGAGAGAGAGAGAGAGAGAGAGAGAGAGGAGAGAGAGAGAGAGAGAGAGAGAGAGAGAGAGAGAGAGAGAGAGAGGGAGAGAGAGGAGAGAGAGAGAGAGAGAGAGAGAGGGAGAGAGAGAGAGGGAGAAGAGAGGGAGAGAGAGAGAGAGAGAGAGAGAGAGAGAGAGAGAGAGTCACATGTACCATGCATTATTTAAAAATATAAAAAAAAACCTAGTTAATTGTCGTCACTAAAGTTCACTGGAACAAAATATTCTTCTGTTTAGGTAATGTTAACTAATCAATCATAAGCGAATCGATTAGTTAAGCCAGTTAAACGTCGCTATAAAAAAAAAAGAGATATGGTTAATTACAAAAATATGGTCTAGGCAACTAGTTATGTGTTCATGGAACAAAGTGGAAGTTTGAGAACCACCATTGAACAGTGCCAGGTTACACCGCAGTAACTGTGTAACCTGCAGGGTAACACCTGGACGACCCAAGCAGTGATGAGAGCAGTAACTGTGTAACCTGCAGGGTAACACCTGGACGACCCAAGCAGTGATGAGCAGTAACTGTGTAACCTGCAGGGTAACACCTGGACGACCCAAGCAGTGATGAGAGCAGTAACTATGTAACCTGCAGGGTAACACCTGGACCACCCGAGCAGAGTGGTGAGAGCAGTAACTGTGTAACCTGCAGGGTAACACCTGGACCACCCAAGCAGAGTGGTGAGAGCAGTAACTGTGTAGCCTGCAGGGTAACACCTGGACCACCCGAGCAGAGTGGTGAGAGCAGTAACTGTGTAAGTCATAAGTTTCTTTATTGCCCATTGGCATTGTACAACGCACATGGAAACTTGTCTTCCACCATGTAAAAATAAAAAATATTAAATAAAAGTATGAAAAATAAATGTACATTAACAAAATATGTAAATTGTAACTCTCACACCACACCCAATCATTCATTCGCTCTCTTGCTCACTCATCATGCAACCCACCACCACTTCCGCCTTCATTTTTCTTACCTTTCTTTTTTTTTTCCACTTCCTCTACTCTTTTTTTTCTTTGTCCCTTTTCACTCCCCCTGCTCTCTTTCATCCTATTGTCTGTGTGGCTGACTAAGATGGACATTTCCAAGAGCCTTAAGTGTTGTTATTTGATACAAAAATGTCTGGGTTTCTGTGTGACCTAGTGTTTGGTGTACTGACACATTCATACTGTGTGAAGCTGGTGTATGTGTGTGTGAGAGAGAGAGAGAGAGTGTGTGTTGTGTGCGTGTGTGTACGTGCATGTGCGTGTGTATGTGTGTGTGTGCAAGTGGATAAACGTGTGCATTAAAAGAGTTAAGTGGACAATCACTACAACAACAACAGTGATAATGATGATGATGATGATGATAATAATGAATAAGTAAAATGGGAGCCACCACCACTGCAAATACTAATATTAGTAATACTAAGAAAAACAAAAATGATGGTGATGATGATGATGATTATGATGATAATGGTGGGGACAACAGGCCTACTTCTGATAATAATGACATCAATAATAGCATCAATCATAATAGCAAAAAATGATAATAATGACTTATAATGTTGAACAAGATAACACAGAAACACACCCACGTCCATACACTCACACCCACCCACACACACATAGACACATACGCACGCGCATGAAATAATGAATGAAAGAATGACATCCCTAACTAATAATTGAAATGAAGTCTCACAGAGACATATTAACTGCCCCCTCTCCCTGATTACCTTCCCCCTCCCCCTCCTTACCCCTAATCCTCTCCGATCACACCTCCCCTTCGCCCTCTCTTCTCGTCCATATGCCCTCCCTCCGCCCTTTTCCCCCTCCAATTCCTATCTGTCTCCCCCACCACACCCTTTCCCCCTCCATTCCCTGTTGCTTGCCCCCCCCCCCCCCCCCCCCCCGCTTCCCTGATCTTTGGTTTGTCCCTTGGAAGCAGTCTGCTCAGCCAGCACTTTGGTTGAACAGCATGATGGCAGACGGCAAAAAGGACTGTTGGAAGCGGCAGGTCCTTGTTGACAGGCTCCTCAACCTCTCTGAAGTCCCGTGGGTCGCTCTCTGGGCCGCCAGCACACTGTGCAGTGGATGGGATGGGTCGGCGATGGGCAACCTGCAGGGTAACACCTGGACCACCCAAGCAGAGTGGTGAGAGCAGTAACTATAACCTGCAGGGTAACACCTGCAGAGTGGTGAGAGCAGTAACTGTGTAACCTGCAGGGTAACACCTGGACCACCCAAGCAGAGTGGTGAGAGCAGTAACTGTAACCTGCATGGTAACACCTGGACGACCCAAGCAGAGTGGTGAGAGCAGTAACTATAACCTGCATGGTAACACCTGGACGACCCAAGCAGAGTGGTGAGAGCAGTAACTGTGTAACCTGCAGGGTAACACCTGGACCACCCAAGCAGAGTGGTGAGAGCAGTAACTATGTAACCTGCAGGGTAACACCTGGACCACCCAAGCAGAGTGGTGAGAGCAGTAACTGTAACCTGCAGGGTAACACCTGGACCACCCAAGCAGAGTGATGAGAGCAGTAACTATGTAACCTGCAGGGTAACACCTGGACCACCCAAGCAGAGTGGTGAGAGCAGTAACTGTAACCTGCAGGGTAACACCTGGACCACCCAAGCAGAGTGGTGAGAGCAGTAACTGTAACCTGCAGGGTAACACCTGGACCACCGAAGCAGAGTGGTGAGAGCAGTAACTGTAACCTGCAGGGTAACACCTGGACCACCGAAGCAGAGTGATGAGAGCAGTAACTGTGTAACATGCAGGGTAACACCTGGACCACCCAAGCAGAGTGGTGAGAGCAGTAACTGTAACCTGCAGGGTAACACCTGGACCACTGAAGCAGAGTGATGAGAGCAGTAACTGTGTAACCTGCAGGGTAACACCTGGACCACCCAAGCAGAGTGGTGAGAGCAGTAACTGTAACCTGCAGGGTAACACCTGGACCACTGAAGCAGAGTGGTGAGAGCAGTAACTATGTAACCTGCAGGGTAACACCTGGACCACTGAAGCAGAGTGATGAGAGCAGTAACTATGTAACTGTGTGTAACGCTGCAGGGTAACACCTGGACGACCCAAGCAGAGTGATGAGAGCAGTAACTGTAACCTGCAGGGTAACACCTGGACGACCCAAGCAGAGTGATGAGAGCAGTAACTATGTAACCTACATGGTAACACCTGGACGACCCAAGCAGTGATGAGCAGTAACTGTGTAACCTGCAGGGTAACACCTGGACGACCCAAGCAGTGATGAGCAGTAACTGTGTAACCTGCAGGGTAACACCTGGACCACCCGAGCAGAGTGATGAGAGCAGTAACTGTGTAACCTGCAGGGTAACACCTGGACGACCCAAGCAGAGTGATGAGCAGTAACTGTGTAACTGGACGACCCAAGCAGAGTGATGAGAGCAGTAACTATGTAACCTGCATGGTAACACCTGGACGACCCAAGCAGAGTGATGAGCAGTAACTGTGTAACTGGACGACCCAAGCAGAGTGATGAGAGCAGTAACTATGTAACCTGCATGGTAACACCTGGACGACCCAAGCAGAGTGATGAGCAGTAACTGTGTAACTGGACGACCCAAGCAGAGTGATGAGAGCAGTAACTGTGTAACCTGCATGGTAACACCTGGACGACCCAAGCTGAGCAGTAACTGTGTAACCTGCAGTAACTGTGTAACACCTGGACGACCCAAGCAGTGATGAGAGCAGTAACTGTGTAACCTGCATGGTAACACCTGGACGACCCAAGCAGTGATGAGCAGTAACTGTGTAACCTGCATGGTAACACCTGGACGACCCAAGCAGAGTGATGAGAGCAGTAACTGTGTAACATGGACTGCAGGGTAACACCTGGACCCTGGACGACCCAAGCATGAGAGCAGTAACTAACAGGGTAACGCCTGGACCACCCAAGCAGAGTGATGAGAGCAGTAACTGTGTAACTCTGTCGCAATGTTTTATTGAACCGTCATAAAAGGAACAATATTCCGCATTTCAAACAACCTTTTGACGGAGAAGCGTGAAGCAAGCCTTGAACGTTTTGACTAATGTTTGAACAATATTAATTGTATGCACAGGAGTTTCAGTCAAATGACAGAAGTCTAATTCCCTGCGTAGCTGATAATTAATGAAGATAATGATAAGAGCAGAAGGAAAGGGTTTAACAAATCTCACCGCATTGGTTGATGGAATCACAGAGCGCGTTTTCTTGGCACAGTTGTTTTTGATCATCCTCGCATTTGTGTTCAAGCTTGATTTCTGCAAAACACATACACACGCATGTACAGACAGACATGCACACACACAGACACACACATACGCATATGCGCACATAGAGAGAATGAGAGAGAGAGAATACGAATACGAATGTTTTATTGAGGGTAAAAAGGATAAGCTACAATAGCTTTCTATTGCATCAGGCAAAGAAAAATTGACATAAAAACAATCAAGTCAAGAAAATGAAACAAAAATTGGCACATGAAAGAGAATCAAATTTGGGGGGAAAGAATAATAATGGATAAGATTTGCAAAAGAGAGAGAGAGAGAGAGAGAAGAGAGAGAGAGAGAGAGATAGAGAGAGAGAGAGAGTAGGAGAGAGAGAGAGAGAGAGAGAGAGAGAGAGAGAGAGGAATACGAATACGAATGTTTTTATTGAGGGTAATACAGATAAGCTGGGTAGCTTTTTTACACTATTGCCCTCAAAGCAAATAAGCAACAATTAATGAAGAAAATGATTAACAGAAACGTAAAAACAACAACAAAACCGGCAACAATAGTGACAAAAATATCCAAAGTAATATTAAAGAGAGAGAGGGAGAGAGAGAGAGAGAGAGAGAGAGAGAAGAGAGAGAGAGAGAGAGAGAGAGAGAGAGAGAGAGAGAGAGAGAGAGAAACAGGGAGAGAGAGAGAGGGGTCAAGGTGCAAACCAAGCAGCTTTGAAGGACATTTGAGCTAAGCACCACCAAGGGTACCTCCACCTCGGAGCCAATAATTCTATTGTTATTGTAAACAACTATACTTAAACAGCGATATATTAATTTTAATCCCATTGTATAATCGGTTAACGAATTGACCCCCCCCCTCCCTCACTTAAAAAAAAAAAAAAAAAAAAAAAAGAGTAATTCAAGTCTGGATAAGTAAAAAACATGTATACTTGGATTTACTTGTTGATATTCTTTTTTTGCTCCACAATTAATAGTGAATAGTGCAAATATCTCACTATGCGTGTTAACTGAGCAGCTGTTGTAGTATGCGTCTGAATGATTGAAGACTCACTGCATTTCCTGGTAGACATCTCGCAGAAAGCCCCTCTCTGGCAGTCCTCATTCTTATTGCAAGGCTCGTTCAGGGGCTTTTCTGAAAAAAGCGTAATCACGATGAATTTGTATTAGTGTTTTAAACCTTGAATCATTCCCAGCACCACTCTATCTTAAGATTGATTCATATTAAAATAAATTGTGCGACAGATAAGGCGCGAGTAGGGGAGAGCGGGGCTGAAAGTAGCAAGCGAAAGAACTGCTCACTATTTAGGGACTAGCTGCCCAATAGGAATTGTTCGGAAATAAATTAAGGGGAGTAATTTCATGGTGTGTGGGAGTGATCTTGCCTAATTCAATCGGTCAATCAGGGGAAACTACTCTACCATCAGGTAGATCCCAGCTCTCGCCTCGTGTGTTTGAGTAGACTTTACATCACTTACAACACCGTGCGTCATTCTAAATTTGATGTAATTTATATTTTTGCGTCACATTTTTTCAAAAACAAAGTTTGCAAGTCGCTGACAGTGACTCGCATCCTGCGGTTTCAAGCTTCGACGCCAGGCGCTATTGTTGCTATGGTTTTGACCGAGTAAGTCGAGGTAATTAACTCTAATTTTCACGAAGTGATCAACCCTAGTTGTTGTTTTTTCCCCCGATAATAGTCTATTTACGTCAGTTACAACCCTTTATCATTCTGATTCACCCACTACACCAGGACAAATAGTGGATTTAAATGAATACGTCTGGGAACCAGATAGAAAAATGCAAACAAAATTGGGCAGCTGAGAAATTTCCCCGTGTTTCTGATAATTGTGTTTATTGCTCTCCTATACTAAAGACTTGACTACCAATTCCATCACATTATGATATATTCAGATTTTCTGTTATCTTCACACGCTAGTCTGCAGTGTAGGAAACATCGCCAACTGTGGTGTGGGGCTGGTTGTAACAAACCTGACGGAGCTGGTTGTATCCTGTTAGTTGTAGTAAATTAGTATGCAGCAGCAGTAAAAGTAGGCCTAGCTGTGTCCACTACTACTTGCTGCTACTACTACACTGCTGCACTGCTGCTCCTGCTACTAGAATTAGTAGCAGCAGCAGTAAAAGTAGGCCTAGCTGTGTCCACTACTACTACTACTGCTGTTGCTGCTATTACTACTACTGCTGCTGCTGCTAACTACTAACTGCTGCTGCTGCTGCTGCTGCTGCTACTACTATTATGCTATTGTCATTACTATGCCTACTAGCTATTGCAGTATACTACTGGCTGCTACTACTATTCATTACTACTGCTACTACTATTCATTACTACTGCATGCTACTATTGTGTTGCATTGTTATTGTCCAGATAAGGATGATACAGGGTGTGTACTGGTACGCATGTGTGCGTGTGTGATTTGAATGAAATATATGAGTAGGATATGACTTGCGAGTAGCCTCTATGACCATACTGCTGTTTGCACGTATGATTTAAAAAATCCACCTGAGCACCTGCCACATAAACTGGAGAGGTTTGAGTTCAAACATAAACGTTTATTACAACATCAAGGGGAATAGTTATTTGCTTTATTGAGCCATTAAAGCTGTAGAAACAGCCAAAGTTTGAAGTGTGAATGCACTTTGGGTTTTTTGTTTTTTTAAATATTAGGCCTACAACAGCCCCGCTCTCCCCTATGCAATGCTTGACAGACATAAAAGTCCAAGAGAAACGCAATGTTACCTTGTTTTGAGGTTTCGGTTACAAAATACACACCACAAAGGCACACACATCCGCGAAAGACACACATACACAGCACACTCAAACTTTATCAACAAAACACTAAAACCAATTTCAGAGAGTAATTTTGAGAGCGAGCGGGCTTTACTGACATAGCCTAGTGGACTGCACTGATACAGGTACCCCTAGTGAAAGCAGGGAAGGATAAATACTGTATAGTACCTGGAAGAAACAAACGGCTGAATGGACAATTATGATCAAGTTGAAAAATAAAAACAAAAAAACAAAACACACAGAAATAAATCTGCATATTTTTTCGTCGCATAACTTTTGAGGGAAAAAAGGTTATATGGAAATTGTCGGGCTGTAATTACGGTACTTATCACGAAAGGGCGATCCGATTTTCCAGGATTGTTTTTCAAAGAGTGAGAAAGAGAAGGGGAGAGAAGGTAAGGGAGGGAAGGAAGGGAGGGAGGGCGGGGAGAGAGAGTCTTTTTGAGAGAGAGAGAGAGAGAGAGAGAGAGTGAGAGAGGGAGCGGGGGGGGAGGGGAGGGGGGGAGGGGGAGGGAGGGGGAGAGAGGGAGGAGGAGAAAGAAAGAGAGATGAGAGAGAGAGGAGACAGAGAGAGAGAGAGAGAGGAGAGGAGAGAGGGAGGGGAGAGAGAGAGAGGACAGGGAGGAGGGAGAGAGGGAGAGAGAGAGAAAGAAAGACAGAGACAAAGAGAGAGAGATTTCACGATTCACGATTTCACGATTTTTTATTGAGGGAAAATAGATAAGCTACAAAGCTTCTTTTCACTATGCCCTCACAAAAAAAAGGAAACTAAAGAAAAAGAAAAAACATATTAATCAAACAAAAAGAAAAATGAGAAAAGAAAAAAGGAAAAATGTAATTATAAAGAGCATTCAAACACATAATGTAAATACACAGCAAATGTGCAACAACATCTAGACATCATCATCAAAATCATACCACACTAAAACTGAAATGGCACGTTATAAACACCAGCAAATACATTCAGAAACATACTCTCATAGGTTAGTCTACTAGAGAGAGAGCGAGGGAGAGAGTGAGAGATCGATGAGAGAGAGAGAGAGAGAGAGAGAGAGAGAGAGAGTAGAGAGAGGAGAGAGAGAGAGGAGAGAGAGAGAGAGAGAGAGAAGGGGGGGGAGGTGGATGAGTTTATTATGGTATAGAATTTGGCATTGCAATAGCGAACACGAAAGAGGCATAACCCTCACAAGTATGGAACAAAAGGGGAACAAATAATTACAACAGATGAAGTAAGTAATCATGATAGCCGCTTTTGAATGATGCCAAGGTACATTTTGTTTTTATGTGATCGGGAATTTCGTTCCAGAGTTTGCCACCTGAATATGTTAGAGATGTCATGTATAAATCAGTTCTTGGACGGGGGAGCTGTATTCTACTTTTGTTTCTTATGTTAGTCTCACATATCTTTTCACGCAGATATAGAGGAGCGAGTCCATTAACAATCTTGTAAACGAAAACGGCTTTATTAAATTGACATCTTAAAGGAAAAGGAAGAATTTTAAGTGTTTTGTAATCAAGATCTTGTAAAGAAGATGATTTTAGAAGTATAAGTTTAACAGAACGCCTGTAAATACTTTCTAAAGGTTTAAGGCATTTTTTACTTGCCAGATCCCAAGTCGTGGAAGCATAATCGAAATCAGGTTGTAAATAGGCGTGAAAAAAATAGTTTTCTGGTATGTTGGTCGAGGAAATGTTTTATTCTATTGAATTGAAATAACTTTCTTGATAGTTTACGAATGAGGATAGTAATATGGGGAGACCATGAAAGATTGTTGTCAATTACAAGACCAAGCAGTTTATGTGAATCAAACTCGTCTAAAACATTATCATGCACTTTCATTTTAATCAAGTCAGGTTTGATATTCTGGCGTTTCTGTCTTGTAGTAATAATCATTAACTTAGATTTTTGAGGATGAAGAGCCATATGATTAAGATCACTCCATGTTTCTAGTTTGTTGAGATCATTTTGTATATCAGTGAGCACGAGGTCAGTATTCTTATTTTTATTATGTAATGTGCTGTCATCAGCAAACAGTTCGCAATCTGATGTGACATGTAAAGGAAGGTCATTTATATATATGGAGAACAGGATTGGTCCCAGGACTGAACCTTGCGGAACACCGTATTTTATCACCTTAAATGAAGATTTTTTACAGTCCTGATAAACTGATTGCTGTCTGTTAGTTAGAAAAGATGAAATGAGATCCATAGACTCCTGCGATAAACCATACAGTGCCAGTTTTCTTAAAAGGAGATTATGGTCGATTGTGTCGAATGCTTTGGCAAAATCGACAAAGACTGCCCCTGTAATTAGATCATTGTTTATATTTGAATGCTATTGCTCTATAAGGTTTGAAAGTGCAGTGTGACATGAATGATCTTTTCTGAATCCGCTTTGATTTGGATGAAGTAAATTATTTCGATCAAAATGCAATTGAATTGAATTTTTTAGATGTTTTTTCTAATGGTTTAGATAAGACAGATAGAATTGATATTGGTCTATAGTTGGAAGAATTATTTGGGTCACCAGATTTAAAAAGCGGAAGTACCCTGGCATCCTTAAAAGCTTGAGGAAAGTTATGTTCTTTTTTCAATACACAAATTGTAGATGTAGGTCAAATGTTCAGCAATGATTGGTGCTGCCGTTTTAAGTATTCCGTTGTCTATGTCGTCTAATCCACGGGATTTGGATTTACCTAAAGAACACAATTCACAATACACTTCGTGAACACTAAGAAACTTAAAATTAAGATAGGATTTTATATGTTTAGATTCACAAAATTCTTTAAGTAATCGTAAATCATTTTGATCAGTGTGGTTAACTTCAATGATTTTATTGCAAACTGATGAAAAATGATTGTTCAAATCTTCAATAGACAAAGTTGTAGAAGGAGTATTTGAAGATTTGTTATGTTTTTTTGCCAGATAATTGATTTATTGCCTTCCATATAGATTTAGTGTCAGACTTAGAAACAATAAGTTCACTAAAGTATTTCTTTTCAGTGGCCCTTTTCATTGAATTTACCTTGTTTCTCTGCTGTTTAAAATTTTCATCTTTGCCTGTTTCATTAAGCAGTGACTCACGACTAGTAATGGCTGCACTTATTTCATCATTTATCCACGGTGGTTTGCTTGTAAGTTTAACTCGTTTCTTTGTGCATGGTGCATGCTTATTGAACACCACAAGAAACGCATCATACCATGCGCTCAGAGCTGCATCTGGGTCACTATGCTGACAGACCTCTGTAAAGTCTGTATTACACAGATCGGACAAAAACATTTCTGGGTTAAAATCTTTATAACTTCTATAATGAATGTATTTATGGTAGGATCTAGGAATTTTAACACCTTTTTTTACACCAGGTTAAACAAATTGGAAAATGACCACTCAGTCCAAAAATAGGTACAGATGTTTCAACAATGTTAGATGTATTAGTAACATAAATATGGTCGATCAATGTTTCTGATGTAGATGTTTTTCGGGTAGGGTTAGTTATTAGTTGGGTTAGGTTGTATGAGTCTATAATCCTTTTCCATGTGTTGCAAGGTTTAAGTAAGTCTATGTTAAAATCACCAAGTAGTATAATTTCACTAGAATAATCTAATACATCGTTCATCATTAACTCAAAACGATCAAACCACTCGACACGTTCTTCTGGGTTTCTGTACAACATTCCTATTAAGATGAGAGAGAGAGAGAGAGAGAGAGAGAGAGAGAGAGAGAGAGAGAGAGAGAGAGAGAGAGAGAGAGAGATGAGAGAGAGAGAGAGAGAGAGAGTAGGCCAAGGAAAACACAGACAGACTTACTGCATGCTCCCAGATCGCATTGGGTATCTTTCACACAGGGGACCGTGTTTGAGCAGCTCCCCAGAAGTTTGGATTCTGCAAACAAATCCTTGAACTAGATCGGTTAAGACGCTAAATCACCAGTCATGTGGCACATTTTTCGCTCCTGTGACCTTGACCAATGACCTTTTCAGAACTTGGCCTATATATCCTTACTATTTATGCGCATGCAAAAATATGAGCCTGGTATGTCCCTCCGTTTAAACATTATCGTGGTATACGTTAACATACAGTCAATCAGTTAGGAGCAGACAGACACCACTGAAAACATAACCAGCTTTGCTGCGCGGCTGGTAACAACAACTGTATGAGGTTTCCTATGGACCCAGACCAGTGTGTCATTAAGCGATTCCGATTCCTGGAAAGACATAAAGTCATTAAGCGATTCCGATTCCTGGAAAGACATAAAGTCATTAAGCGATTCCGATTCCTGGAAAGACATAAAGTCATTAAGCGATTCCGATTCCTGGAAAGACATAAAGTCATTAAGCGATTCCGATTCCTGGAAAGACATAAAGTCATTAAGCGATTCCGATTCCTGGAAAGACATAAAGTCATTAAGCGATTCCGATTCCTGGAAAAAACATAAAGTCATTAAGCGATTCCGATTCCTGGAAAAAACATAAAGTCATTAAGCGATTCCGATTCCTGGAAAAAACATAAAGTCATTAAGCGATTCCGATTCCTGGAAAGACATAAAGTCATTAAGCGATTCCGATTCCTAGAAAGACATAAAGTCATTAAGCGATTCCGATTCCTGGAAAGACATAGTCATTAAGCGATTCCATATTCCTGGAAAGACATAAAGTCATTAAGCGATTCCGATTCCTGGAAAGACATAAAGTCATTAAGCGATTCCGATTCCTGGAAAGACATAAAGTCATTAAGCGATTCCGATTCCTGGAAAGACATAAAGTCATTAAGCGATTCCGATTCCTGGAAAGACATAAAGTCATTAAGCGATTCCGATTCCTGGAAAGACATAGTCATTAAGCGATTCCGATTCCTGGAAAGACATAAAGTCATTAAGCGATTCCGATTCCTGGAAAGACATAAAGTCATTAAGCGATTCCGATTCCTGGAAAGACATAAAGTCATTAAGCGTTTCTGATTCCTGGAAAGACAAAGTCATTAAGCGTTTCCGATTCCTGGAAAGACATAAAGTCATTAAGCGTTTCCGATTCCTGGAAAGACATAAAGTCATTAAGCGTTTCTGATTCCTGGAAAGACAAAGTCATTAAGCGATTCCGATTCCTGGAAAGACATAAAGTCATTAAGCGATTCCGATTCCTGGAAAAACATAAAGTCATTAAGCGATTCCGATTCCTGGAAAAAACATAAAGTCATTAAGCGATTCCGATTCCTGGAAAGACATAAAGTCATTAAGCGTTTCCGATTCCTGGAAAGACATAAAGTCATTAAGCGTTTCTGATTCCTGGAAAGACATAAAGTCATTAAAGGCCCATACGCTTCTCGTAAAGAACGTGCAGAATGATGCAAAATCGATCTGGATTGTAAACTCTGACATAATTCAAAGTCACAGACAAGCATAAAACTGAACGCAATCATACTGTTAGCTCAAAGTTAGCAAAAATGCGCTGACCTTTTTTTCTTCTGTGTACTCTGCTATCTTGAAATCTCGTCTAGGGGTAATTAGCTCAAATGACGCAGTTAAGGGTAGTCAGTAGGCCTAGTTTAGTTAATTGAGCTTGACCTTCTTTTGTGATGTATATTAGGTGTCGATCTAACATGATTTGAGGGTGCTGAATCTAAATCCGTTGGAAGCCAAGTTGTAAATGTTGGGCATTTTGAGCTATGACGAAATATTCAAAATGGCCACTATGGGACTCTAAAGAACTGTTAAAACATGCACTTACCGTAATTATGTTGTATCTAATGCTTTTATTTTTAAGAAAAATAGTATAGTTTGCTGAATTGATTCAAACTATGTGAACTATATCCTATTTTTGTACTTATTAGCCCCCAGCCACTCTGCGGAAAGGGCTATCACGATTTTGTGTCCTTTCATTTGCCTGGCAATTATCTTAAGAACAATGTCAGAGGATCACTTCAAAATTTGTGTGCTACTATTTTAATGAAGCTGATGAGCCCCTCAGTATGCCTTATTGACCTTGACCTTTGACCTTGAGTATGTGATTTTAATGTATCAACTATACTTTTTCAACTTTTGCACTGCTGTCGTAAAATAAGCTATGTTTTTTTCTTTCTAAGCTAATGTGTATAGAGGATTTTGAATTACTGATACGTATTTTATGTTTAAGCCTTTCATCTTAAATGCTTGACCTTGAATTTGCATTGAATATTTTAACTTTTTTGTCTTTATATGTTTTAAATCTTGGCAGTAATGGTCTCATAATTGGTGCATTAGCCAATTTATAGGTGGGTAAAAGTGCCGGCGTGCAATGGAATGTCGGCCATTTTACCCACCTATAAAATAAAAAGAAATATCGACACTGATCGCCGTGTTGTTCTGCTTGGCGCCTAACAACAAAGGCCAAGCGTCAAGATGAAGGCTAGAGATGTCATTGGTACTTAGGTTAGCATCTAGATATGTTTAACCATTGGCTCATGTACCAATTATGAGACAGTTACTGCAATGATTTAAAAATATATTAAAGCAAAAAGTTGAAATACTCCATGCAAATTCAAGGTAAAGCATTTCAGATGAATGGCTTAGGCATAAAATAGGCATCAGTAATTCAACATCCTCTATAAACCTTAGCTTAGAAACATTTTACAACAGCAGTGCAAAAGTTGAAAAAGTATAGTTGATACAATAAAATCACATACTCAAGGTCAAAGGCCAAAGTCAACAAGGCATACTGAGGGGCATATCAGCTTCATTAAAATAGTAGCACACAAATTCGAAGTGATCCTGTGACATGGTTCTTAAGATAAATGAAAGGGCACGAAAGATCGCGATAGCCCTCTCCACAGTGGCTGGGGGCTAATAAGTACTAAAATAGGATATAATTCCCATAGTTTGAATCATTTCAGCAAATTATACTATTTTTCTTACCAAAACAAGCATTAGATACAAAACAATTACGTTAAGTGCATGTTTTTACAGTTCTCTAGAGACCTATGGTGGCCATTTTGAATATTACGTCATAACTCAAAATATCCAACATTTACAACTTGGCCTTTAACGGATCTGGATTCAGCACCCTCAAATCATGTTAGATCAACATAAAAACCTAATATATATATATATCACAAAACAAGGTAAACTTTATAATTTCGCCTGGACTAGAACAAGAAGAGAGGAACTTGAAGGTGTACAACTTGGCGTCATAATAATAATACGTATCCTCTGACAGCGTTACGTCATAAGCTAGGTCTGAAAGTATCCCAACAAGTTCTATTATTAAAAACGGGCCACAAACAGGCAAAATAATTTGTCCTCAAATAGTTCAACACCAGTCACAGGTGCCGTATTGATTTCCCCTAATCTACGTCACGCCAAATGGATTATCGCACAAATCCCATTTTTGGTGAGATTCAATGGCAGCTGGCAAATCTGCCCCAGGAGACCGATTTTTGCGAAATAAAAGTGTGTGCGCTCACTTTATCTTGACGAATGTGACATAAAAGGTAGGTTACATAGATACTGTTTGTATACTGTGTCTATGTGTAGTAGGAAATAATGCTGAAACGTTTTCCAGAACGTTTTTAGGTCCGAATGGAGATGACTATGGTCCTTTAAGCGTTTCTGATTCCTGGAAAGACAAAGTCATTAAGCGTTTCCGATTCCTGGAAAGACATAAAGTCAATAAGCGTTTCCGATTCCTGGAAAGACATAGTCATTAAGCGTTTCCGATTCCTGGAAAGACATAATAGTCATTAAGCGATTCCTATTCCTGGAAAGACATAAAGTCATTAAGCGATTCCGATTCCTGGAAAGACAAAGTCATTAAGCGTTTCCGATTCCTGAAAAGACATAAAGTCAATAAGCGTTTCCGATTCCTGGAAAGACATAATAGTCATTAAGCGATTCCGATTCCTGGAAAGACATAAAGTCATTAAGCGTTTCTGATTCCTGGAAAGACAAAGTCATTAAGCGTTTCTGATTCCTGGAAAGACATAAAGCGTTTCTGATTCCTGGAAAGACATAGTCATTAAGCGTTTCCGATTCCTGGAAAGACATATAGTCATTAAGCGTTTCCAAAGCCATGGGTACCAGAGGACGAGTCAAAGAACCACATGGATTCCTGGAATGACATAAACAGTTCAGTTCAAAGCATCTAGTCTAACATAATTTAAAACGAGACACGTCGGGATAGTTCTCGCCTGACCCTCAGGAAACTGTCCAGATAAGCTTCAGTGTAACCTTAAACCAATTGCTTAAACAGCACAACCCATCAACGCATCCCAAACAACTTTCCCATTCCCACTTACAGGGCTATATGACTAAACTCTTCGGATGTGGACGGTTATGTAAAATTTTATTTTCATTTCGTATATCCCCCCCCCCCCCCCAACCCCCCCCATTTTCCCCCCCCCCCCCCCCCCCCCCACCCCCCCCCCCCCCCCCCCCCACCTCTCAGCAAACAAAGTCTCCCCTTTCTGACTGTCCTTAGTTTTCCGCGATAACTGTTGTTGTTTTTATAAATATCAATACACCTGTCTCAAATTGTCTCCTTTCCCACTGATTGTTGTTGTGGTTAGAAAAAGATCTTAAAACTGCTCTCCTAAAATCAAAGAATCCCTAATTTAAATATAAGGTTCCTGATTCGCCAATACTGTACAGGGCATTTGTGTAGCTAGGCTACGGTACTGTTACGCATGACAATGTTACGCAACTCACTGCATTTCCCGTCCTGGCACGCAGTGTCCCTGGGACAGAGAAGAAAGTGGCTGCTAGCCTCACACTTCTTCCCCGGCAGTAGTTCTGTCAGGCACAAATAAACTGCTTACTAATCAACTTTGGTGGAGGGGAGTTAATTACAAAAAGAGAGTAATGACCCTTTGTTCAATTACTTCTTACAGGGTAGACACAGTAATGCACACAGACATACAAGTATACACATTTGTGCGCGCGCACACACGCACGCACACACACACACACACACACGTCGAAGAACTAACTTCAAACTCAAGGGCAACATGTAAATTAATGACAACTTCAAAACATATTTTATGGTCGTCTTCTTCATTTGATCATCCAACTTCAACGTAGTGAAGACTATCAGTGAGTATTACCATGTTTGTTATCATATATCTTATATCTGTTATCTTATGTTATCTTGGTATCATATAATAATAATAATAATGGTTATTTATAGAGCTGTATCACTGATGCCGAAGACAGATTCCAAACAAGAAAGAAGAGTGTTGTGGTCAATGGTATCAAACGCTGCTGAAAGGTCCAACAGGGTCAGAACGGAGAGTTTACCTTCATCAAGAGAAAGAAGAAGATCATTAACAACCTTTACTAAAGCAGTTTCAGTACTGTGACCTGGTCTGTAAGCTGACTGAAAAGGATTGAATAAATCATTAGAATTGAGATGGTCAGAAAGCTGTGAGAGAACAATCTTTTTCATGATCTTTGACACACAAGATAAATTTGAGACAGGTCTGAAACTTTTTAAATCATTGTGGTCTAGTGAGGGCTTTTTGAGTAGAGGTTTGACAATGGCAGTTTTGTAGACATTAGGAAAGAGACCAGAAGTCAGAGAATCATTGATTATTTTGGTTAGTACAGGTAACACAACATCCAAACATTCATACAGCAGAGAAGTGGGAATGGGGTCAAGGTCACATGTTTTGGGTGCAGACTTTTTCAAGATCTTCAACACATCTTCTTCGGTGACAGGAGAGAAGTGAGAGAGTGAATCGCCAGTGAAAGGTTTGCCTAGTGGTTGAGAATTTGTCGGCTGTTTATCAAGTTCATTTCTGATTGTTTCTGTTCTTGCAAAACAAATCAGCAAAGATGTTAGGCAGAGTGGAAGGGGGATAGATAGTGGGCAGTTGGGAAGATTTTGTGCGAGCAGACAAGCTGTTAGTAATATGATAGAGTTCTTTGCTGGATTTGGCCTCAGAGATCTTGCTAGTGTAAAAAAGAGTCTTATCTTTGCCAACAAGAAAAGAAACAAAGTTCTTAGCTTTAGTGTGGATTTGTTTGAGAACAGTCAGTCCACCCTTTCCCTGCTTCTCCGCTCGTCTCCGCTGATCCTCCGCGCGTATCTTGGTACATGTATCATGATTATATCCTATATATTGTTATCTTGGTATCATATATCTGATGTTATCTTGGTATCCTATACCCTATATATTGTTATATACTGTTATCTTGTATCATATATACTATATATTGTTATCTTGGTATTATATATCTTATAGTTTGTTGTCTTATGTTATCTTGGTATCATATATCTTATATACTGTTATCTTGTATCATATATCCTATATATTGTTATCTTGGTATTATATATCTTATAGCTTGTTGTCTTATGTTATATTGGCATCATGTATCTTATATATTGTTATCTTATGTTATCTTGGTATCATATATCTTACATTTTGTTATGTTGATATCATATATCTTGTTACCTTGTATCTTATGTTATCTTGGTATATATCTTGTTATCTTGGTATATATTGTATCTTGTTATATTGATATTATATGTCATATATCTTGTATCTCATGTTATCTTGGTATCGTATATATTGTATCTTATGTTATCTTGGTATCATATATATTGTTATCTTATGTTATCTTGGTATCATATATCTTACTATCTTGGTATCATATATCTTACATCTTGTTATATTGTATCTTATTCATAATCTTGGTATCATATATATTGTATCTTATGTTATCTTGGTATCATATATCTTATATATTATGTTATCTTGGTAGCACATATCTTGTATCTTATGTTATCTTAGTATCATATAATCGTCAATCAATCAAAATCAATCAATCAAAACATTTATTGTCTTTAAAACATAAAGAAATTCTTTGTCTGGCATGCACATAAAACACATATATAAAATAGAGACAATAAGACAATATACAGTAAATACATCATAAGAATTAAATTACAATACAATATAGCACACACACACACACACACACACACACACACACACACACACACCACACAGACACACACAGAGAGCTAAACAAACAATTTGTATAGAAGTAATAATAGGACAACAAACAAAAATGTATAAAAGGGGGTACATAAAAACCAGGTTTAGATTATGAAAGCCAATGCTGAATACTAGAACAATGTAAAATAATGTATGCTAAAGTCAACACACATTCACCCTGGCTCTCTCTCTCCCTCTCTCTCTCTCTCTCTTCTCTCTCTCTCTCTCTCCCCTCTCTCTCTCTCTCTCCTCTCTGATCTCCCCCCCCTCCCCTCCCCCCCTTTCCCCCAATCTCTCTCCCCCTCTCCCCCCCCCCCCCCCTCTCTCTCTCTCTCTCACACACACACACACACACACAGCTTAAACAAACAATAATGGGACAATATGCATAAAACTAAATTAAAATGAATAATATCCCAAGCATAATACACAAAAACAAAGTTTAGATTATTAAAACCAATACTGAATACTAGAACAATGATAAAAGGTATGCTAAAATCAACACACATTCACCCTAGTTCTCTCTCTCTCTGATCTCTCTCTCTGTCTCTCTCTCTCTCTCTCTCTCTCTCTCTCTCTCTCTCTCTCCCCTCCCTTCCTCCTCCAATCTCCATCCCTCTCCCCCCTCTCTCTCTCTCATTTCCCCAGACACAGACACACACAGAGACACATGCACACAAAGCTTAAACCATCATTTGTTTAAAATATAGGATAATACACATAAGTCTAGAAAACATAAGAAAAAGGATGAACAATCAATATATATAATAGCAATAGCAAAGAAACAGAGACATCATAAAATGCTAGATCATATTATAATAATGTATGCTAAAAATCAACAAAGCAACACAGTTACCCTACCCCCTACCCCCCATCTCTCTCCCTCTCTCTCTTCCCCCCCCCCCTCTCACACCCACCCAAACAGACACATGCACGCGCACACACACACACACACACACCCCCCCCCCCCACACACACAGACCACAAAACCCACACAAACACACACTACTAAATTACTCAATAATATCACATGAGCAAATCACAACAACAGAAGACAGTATCATATCACAAGAAAATATATCACATAACTCATAAGAAAAATAATTTCCTTTTAAACACACACACACACACACACACAACACAAACCATGCAGCACATGTACACACACACATCCGACCACCCACTCACACCCACACATTGCTGCCATTTTTTCTGTTCGAAGGTGAGGATGCAGGCCGATCATGTCCTGTTTAAGAGGCGCACTACTGTCGGCAGGCATGACCGCCTCAGTCTGTCAGTGCGTGCACTGAAACTGATCAGCCTGCCTGACCTGCCAGAAGTCTGCGCCTGTAGTAGCTCGCACAGTGGGTGACTGGAGTCACCCTGGATGGCCCTCAGACGCCTAGCTGCCCTCCTCTCAAACACCTCCTGAAGGCTGGCAACAGGAGCACCGATCAGCCTGCCAGCTGTCTTGGTGATCTTCGTCAGCCTGGCTCTGTCGTGCTCCTTGAGGCTGCCGAAGTGGCTGAGGAGGTTGAAAGTCAGGACTGACTCCACTGTAGCTCCGTAGAACAGACTGAGCAGTCTCTGGCACACCCCAAACTTGTTCAGCTTCCTCAGGAAGAAGAGGCGCTGATTGCCCTTCTTGAGGAGGGCCTGGGAGTTGGCGGACCAGTCCAGCTTGCTGTCGATGATGGATCCCAGGTACTTGTACTGGTCCACCAACTCCACCTCCTCCCCTTTGATGACCAGTGGAGTGGTTTCCGGCGGAAGTCGACAACCATCTCCTTGGTCTTGGCCACGTTCAGGAGGAGATGGTTGTCATCACACCAGCCAATGAGCGCCTCCACAGCGCCCCTGTAGGAGTTTTCACTGGTTGTGATGAGGCCGGTCAGGGAGGTGTCGTCCGAGAACTTCACCTGGAGGGTGCCCTCAGCGGTGCAGTGGCAGTCGGCAGTGTACAGTGTGAACAGGGCCGGGGACAGCACACACCCCTGTGGAGCTCCGGTGTTGGTGCGGACCTGGGCTGAGGCGACAGACGAGGTGGGCGTCCTGATGATCACGTGTTGAGGCCTGTCTGTAAGGAAGCTGCAGAGCCATCTGATGATCAGGGGATTGACGTCCATTGCCATCAGCTTCCGCACCATCAGACGAGGCTGGATGGTGTTGAAGGCCGAGGAGAAGTCCAGGAAAAGAAGCCTGGCATAGCTCCCCGGCCGCTCCAGGTGGGTCAGCACAGAGTGGAGCACGGTGATGATTATGTATCTTATGTTATCTTGGTATCATATATCTTACATCTTGTTATCTTGGCATCATATATCTTGGATCTCATGTTATCTTGGTATCATACACCTTACATCTTGTTACCTTATGTTATCTCGGTATCATATATCTTGTATCCTATGTTATCTCGGTATCATATATATTGTATCCTATGTTATCTTGGTATCATATATCTTGTATCCTATGTTATCTCGGTATCTTATGTTATCTTGGTATCATATATCTTGTATCCTATGTTATCTTGGTATCATATATCTTGTATCATATGTTATCTCGGTATCATGTATCTTGTATCCTATGTTATCTCGGTATCAGATATCTTGTATCTTATGTTATCTTGTTGGATATCATATATCTTGTATCCTATGTTATCTTGGTATCATATATCTTGCATCCTATGTTATCTCGGTATCATATATCTTGTATCCTATGTTATCTTGGTATCATATATCTTGTATCCTATGTTATCTTGGTATCATATATCTTGTATCCTATGTTATCTTGGTATCATATATCTTGTATCTTATGTTATCTTGGTATCATATATCTTGTATCCTATGTTATCTTGGTATCATATATCTTGTATCCTATGTTATCTTGGTATCATATATTTTGTATCCTATGTTATCTCGGCATCATATATCTTGTATCCTATGTTATCTTGGTATCATATATCTTGTATCCTATGTTATCATATATCTTGTATCCTATGTTATCTTGGTATCATATATCTTGTATCCTATGCTATCTTGGTATCATATATCTTGTATCATATGTTATCTTGGTATCATATATCTTGTATCTTATGTTATCTTGGTATCATATATCTTGTATCCTATGTTATCTCGGTATCATATATCTTGTATCCTATGTTATCTCGGTATCATATATCTTGTATCCTATGTTATCTTGGTATCATATATCTTGTATCCTATGTTATCTTGGTATCATATATCTTGTATCCTATGTTATCATATATCTTGTATCTTATGTTATCTTGGTATCATATATCTTGTATCTTATGTTATCTTGGTATCATATATCTTGTCTTGTATACTATGTTATCTTGGTATCATATATCTTGGTATCATATATCTTGTTATCTTATGTTATCTTGGTATCATATATCTTGTATCTTATGTTATCTTGGTATCATATATCTTATGTACCTTATTATATATCTTGTATCTTATGTTATCTTGGTATTATATATCTTGTATCTTATGTTATCTTGGTATCATATATCTTGTTATCTTATGTTATCTTGGTATCATATGTTATCTTGGTATCTTATGCTATCTTGTTCTTATGTTATCTTGGTATCATATATCTTGTTATCTTATGTTATCTTGGTATCTCATATATCTTGTTATCTTATGTTATCTTTGTATCATGCTATCTTGTTATCTTATGTTATCTTGGTATCTTATGTTATCTTGTTATCTTATGTTATCTTGGTATCTCATGTTATCTTGTTATATTATGTTATCTTATGTTATCTTGGTATCTCATGTTATCTTGTTATATTATGTTATCTTGTATCTCATGCAATGGGACCTCCCCTTGAAGATCTTCCGTATTTGGACTCCTTCTAAAATGTGACTAAAATTTTCCACCAAGTTTTCCTCTATTTATCCGGGCTACCGAGTGTTAACCTCCCTATTATACCCCTCCCTATTGAGACCTTGCTTTTGCTGATTTTCAAGGTCGTAAAAGAGAGGTTTTACTACCATAAAATGTTACTACATGAAAAGAACCATGAGCTGGCAAAACACTGTGTTTTTAACATGATGATGAAGCTTTTTGTCCCTGTTTCTGCACTGACCAAGCAATGCCATGAAACAAACAACCCTATTTTTACCACGCTGTTAAAGAAAACATCATGGGAAGTGTAAACGTGTTTAGATGTACCACAGTTTGATGGCGGTATCTGCATGAACATGAACAAAACAATGCTATAAATGAGAGGCGAATTTTCGGGACTATTACTTAGGTTTTTTGTTTAAAAAAATAAAACTATGCTCAGAAATTGAAAAAAAATCGTCGACTAGGCGAGACTTTGAACTGAGTCCAACCGTCACCATCGTGAATAGAGTACAGTTATATAACGATGGCGACGGTCCAACCAGGAAATGACGACATAGGCCTACAATGTGAAGGAAGTACAATCGCATGATGCCGATGTCAGTGTACGCGATGTAGGCATTTGAGGCATTTGAAGCATCAACAATGGCTTGCCTTTGTTTGACTGTGCCAAACTATGACCGTGCTCGATCTTTGATCAGATTGTGTTTACGCCCGGCACTTACCATACAATCTGTCTCCCAATATTTCCACTTCACAGAATGTCAGGGACTTGTGGGCTGTGATATAGACGTATCTGCCGGAGACTGTCGTAGTGCACTTCTTCTCAAATCGCTGCAGTGGGGCCAGCCTGGTTTCCTTCACCTCATCCAAGCACAGCTGGTCTGTGGACGGAGGCCCGGGCAGTTGGTCACTTTGTGTCACCACTACAGAAAACTCCATGGATGAGTCTGGGCCTGTTTTATGCATCCGCGCGCGCACCCGCAACCACCACCCCCCCCCCCCACAGCCCGCCACACAGCACACACACACGCCCCAACACGCACACACACACACACACACAACTGAATTAAAAATAAGTCCCTTCACCATAACCCTCATATTTCCTAGTGGAATATGATTCTAAAACCACACTGAAACTGTTGCTCTTGCGGGGTTTTTCACGATTCGTAATTAAAGAGTTCCCCTAGATTAAACACGCCCACACACACACACACAGTTTTACACATTATTTACAATTCCATCTTTCTTGCAATATCTGCAATTGCCATTCCTGGTTTGAATAACTGTACAACAGTTTCTTTTTTAGATATTGTCAAATGAGCTCCGCTCCGCCCCCTTGTACATCCAGACTCTTTGTGACAGAAGCAGACGACAACAGTTGTCAAATGAGCTCCGCTCCGCCCCCTCGTACATCCAGACTCTTTGTGCCAGAAGCAGACAACAACAGTTGTCAAATGAGCTCCGCTCCGCCCCCTTGTACATCCAGACTCTTTGTGCCAGAAGCAGACGACAACAGTTGTCAAATGAGCTCCGCCCCCGTGTACATCCAGACTCTTTGTGCCAGAAGCAGACGACAACAGTTGTCAAATGAGCTCCGCCCCCTTGTACATCCAGACTCTTTGTGACAGAAGCAGACGACAACAGTTGTCAAATGAGCTCCGCCCCCTTGTACATCCAGACTCTTTGTGCCAGAAGCAGACAACAACAGTGTCAAATGAGCTCCGCTCCGCTACCTTGTACATCCAGACTCTTTGTGCCATAAGCAGACGACAACAGTTGTCAAATGAATGAATGTCAAGTTACTCTTAAACACCTGAGATGTGACCTTACCTACAATCACAAGCAATCAGAGAGTTACTTTTCTTATAATTACTTAACTGCCTCTTTTGAGCTCTAAAATACCCCTACTCCCCCTAATTATCTACAGATTTAGGTCACTCGAACTGGTCCGTGGGCGTGTCAAAATGTCCTCGTCAAATGAACTGTAAACGTTATTAGAACTGCTGCGGTTGGTAAGTATGGGGGGCCAAATGCGACAAATAGCACGGGCATAAATCTGCTTAAGCACTTTTATTTCTGCTCGAGCACTTTTAGGAGAAACCACGCTGATTGGTCGGTTTTTTTGCTCGAGCACTTTTAACAACCAATGAGAATGCAATCTTATTTTGCTCTGGCAACATTTACATCATAAATCTGCTTAAGCGATATTATTACTTTGCTCAAGCACTTTTATTAATTCTATTCGAGCACTTTTATGACCACGCACATCTGATTAGCCCAATAGTACACGTGACTGAATAAACCAATGAGCGAATGGCTACGATCAGCTTTGTAAAAACAATGCGTGGACAATTATGAAAATGCATTAATAATAATAATAATAATAATAACTCTTATCATATAGCGCCGTTCTCCTGGCGCAGCAGGACTCACAGCTCTTTACAAAAAACATACATACAATAATCATGAAGAAAAACAACATAATTATACAAATGTGGAAACACAACCATACAAAAATCCATGAAGAAACCAATTAGCCCATTATCGCACTGCACTCACACATAGTCCAACTCAGCAAAAACTCACAGAGGGTAAACTGAAGGGGAGAAGACACAGGAGATCAACAGAGGTATTTTCTGAAGAGAACAGTTTTCAGGCCAGTTTTGAAAGAAGACAAAGATGGAGAGCTGCGGAGAGAGGAAGGGAGGTTGTTCCAGATGTGTGGTGCTTGGAAACGGAAAGCTCTGTTTCCAACTGTTTTGTATTTGGTGACAGGTGTGCAAAGAAGTTTGAGGCTACTTGATCTGAGCTTGATTTGTCGCATTTCCTTCATTATAAATAAAGAATATGTATGACATAATCAATTTTAACATATTTCAGATCAAACAAAATATGAGACTGACTAAAAATCTTTGGCGAAGAGTTCCAAGAACCTGAAATTATCAGACACGGCTGTTGTCATTAAAATTTGAATAGTTGTTTCATTTCTTTTCCGATACTAGTTTTACAGTTTTAAATGTTCACGAGCAGTTTTAGTAATCTGCTCATGCAGATTTAGGTGTGCCTGTGCAGAACAAGATTGCATCCTCATTGGTTGTTAAAAGTGCTCGAGCAAAAAAACTGACCAATCAGCGTGGTTTCTCCTAAAAGTGTTTGAGCAAAATAATAAAAGTGCTCGAGCAGATTTATTATGTAAATTGCCTGTGCAAAACAAGGTTACACTCTCATTGGTTGTTAAAAGTGCTCGAGCAAAATTACCGACCAATCAGCGTTTTTTCTCCTAAAAGTGCTCGAGCAGAAATAAAAGTGCTTAAGCAGATTTATTAACATTTCTTGTGTTTTGAGCACATTGAGGTCCAGATCGTTTTCTTTGAATTTTGCAACTTGACTAATGTAGTGAGAATCATAATTTGAAAGGTCTTGTATGTCCGAATTGTCTGAATATTTTATGATAGGAACATTCGCAGTACCTCTACAGTTGTTGGTATGCAAGGTAAAAAGAACAGGAGAGAGAACAGTACCCTGAGGCGCACCAGTTGAAGTAGAGAGTGGAGAGGAGAGCATTGACTGATATCGGACTGACTGGCTTCTATTGAGAAGAAAGTTAACGAGCCAGAGGTTCAATTTAGGATCAACATGAAGGTCTAAAACTCAGAGCTAAAAAAAAGTGTGCTGAGAGTGTTAAAGGCAGGACAAGTCGATAAAAAAGAATACGAACGAAAAGACTTTGAATCATTTAAATGAATAAAAGACGTTGTGAAGCAGGGTAGGATCGCATCATCAATGTCCTGTGACTATAAAGCAAACTGAATGGGGTCTGAATGCTGGCTGGTA
>JAGGCT020004110.1:41393-85827 GCA_017654935.2 Phymorhynchus buccinoides
GCACCGCGTCCTGGGTGTGATTATAGATGAAGAACTGAAGTGGCAGACCGATATTGAGAAGGTAGCACACAAGCTTGCTTGTAGCCTATTCCTACTAAAAAAACTTTGACCTTTCTTAGATACAGAGGAACGCAAATTATTCTTTCATGCCCACTGTCTCTCTCACGTCAACTATGCATCTGTAGTTTGGGATTCTACCGCCAAATGTCACCTATTAAAACTCAATTCTATCTACAAAAGAGCAGCTAAAATTATTCTTCCTGACGCAAACCTCACCACATCAGAAAAACAAGCAAAATTAAACATCCTTCCGTTAGATTCACAATTAAAGTACAACAAAGCAATCATCATGTACAAAGTGCATAATGACTTAGTCCCACAATACCTAAAATTATTAGTTACGCCGGCATCACATCGTTATGGTTCCAGCAACTACATTTTGCCAAACACTAGAATTGACAAATACAAATCAAGTTTTGCCTTCTCAGGTTCCTCAATTTGGAATTCCCTTCCCTCTGCCATTCAGTTATGCCCTTCCATCTCACGATACAAAAAGATGGTGCGGGCAAACATAATTTACAGCCCTGCTTAAATCCTGTGTCATTTTGAACGCACACTGTATAACTGTATTGCCTTGTGTACACCTACATGTGATATGCATGGTATATGTCAATTGAATGTTTACATCTCAGTTTTATGCTTTGTTTATTTGTTTGCCTTTAAACTGCTTGTTAAATGTGTTTGGATTGATGTTGCTTTCACCTCCTACTTGTCATCAATTATTTGTTTCACTATGTGTGTTGTTGTTGTTTTGTTTTGTTTTTTTAAAGGCAACAACATTTTTTTTATATGTATGTATAAACAATGTATGTGTATGAGAGAGAGTAGCGAGAGAGAGAGAGAGAGAGAGAGAGAGAGAGAGAGAGAGAGAGAGAGAGAGAGAGAGAGAGAGAGAGAGTGAGAGAGAGAGAGTGGAGAGAGAGAGGAGAGAGAGAGTACGTTTACAAATGTTTTTTGTTTCTTAAATTTATTTTCTTTTATCCAAGGACAGATTGTAAGAAATAGGCATCGCCTAAAATCTTTATCCTTGTCAAATAAAGTTTTCCAGTGTCCAGTGTCCAGTGTCCAGTCAGTCTCTCTCTCTCTCTCTCTCTCTCTCTCTCTCTCTCTCTCTCTCTCTCTCTCTCTCTCTCTCTCTCTCACCAACACACAAACACACACATACGCATACACAATGTGACATTATTAGACTCACAGACCGAAACTAAGCCAACACATTTTGCCATGTCGGATTTTGGATTGTTCGTGTGCTGTGCACAAACATGAATAAGAGGCGAGGAAAGAGGGAACGCATTCTGCTAAAGCGCTACTATCCCCAGGGGGCGAGAAACAATCAGCATTTCTTTTATATTTTTGCCAGTGGGCTCGAAAATCGATTTTTGCGAAGATTTTTCCGCTTGCTTAAAGTGATTAAATGAAAAGAAAATAATCCGTTGTGTAAGTGTTTATTGATGCCCAGTTGTTCTTGCAGGGTGTGCGCGTGCGCACGCGCGCACGCGGTGTGTGTGTGTGTGTGTGTGTGTGTGTGTGTGTGTGTGTATGTGTGTGTGTAAGTGTGTGTGTGTGTGTGTCTGTGTGTATCCGTGCGTGTGAAAAAAATGGATTAGGCCCTATATGTAGTGATATTGACCAAAAAACAAAACCCAACTAAACTCAAGCCCTCAAGTTCTTTTTGAGCATGTACTATTAAACAGAGACGATAATTATATTAATACCTACTCTTTGCAAAATCACACACGCGCGCGCGCACGCACACACAAACACAAACATACTCGCGCGCGCACGCAAGCGCTCACGTAGCCTACACACACACATGCACATACGCGCTCGCGCACACACTAACATATCTTAGCCGTATCTCAAATCTTGTCAGGTTGGTTCATCAGGAAATATGGTAGACTTGGGTATAACGTCATGAATATGACGTATGTACGGCGATGATGTACTGGTGACTTTTAGTAACCTTGACCTTGACTTTGACATGTCATGTTAAATAGGGCGTGTAGAGTAACCTCCCTTGCGATAATCTCGCAAGTCATTATGTGACGTGATTTAGGTTACTAGGTTACTAACTGGGCGAGTAAACAACCGTCACGGCTACACAAACCTCTGGCCTGCTAACTGATGTTATATGGTGTCAGAAGTGGGATCCGAACCCACGCCTGGAAAACCAGACTGTTATATGGTGTCAGAAGTCAAAAGGGGGGCCTGCTATGAAAGAAAGAAATCCTCAACCACAGAAGAAGAGACTGTAAAAGTGTACAAGTGTAGTTCTTCGTGAGAATGACGGAATCAACGTCAGGTCAGTCAAGGGGAATGCAGAAACAATTCACTGCAAACGTTCCTGCTCCAGACAAGATGTGTTTGGAAGGCAATCTTTCTCAAAATTGGAAACGATTCAAACGACAGTTGAAAATTACTCCATAGCCAGCAGACTAAGCAGAGAAGAAGATGAAAATTACCAGGTAGCCGTTTTTCTTGCTGTTTTTGGGCCAGATGCCTGTGAGATCTATGACAACTTGAAGTTTGAAGCTCCAGATGACAAAAACGATCTCAAAAAGGTGATGAAAAAGCTTGAAGATTTCTTTGTAGGGGACACTCACGAAGCATTTGAGTCTTACAAGTTTCATCTCAGAAAGCAAGAGGCGTCAGAATCAATTGAAGTGTACATTGCAGCACTCAGAAAGCTAGCAAAAACGTGCAACTTTGATAAACTGGAAGAAAGACTGATCAGGGATCAAGTCGTCGTAGGAGTGCGACAAGAAAGTCTGAGAAAAAAACTTCTAGAAGACAAAGGATTGACATTAGACAAGTGCTTGTCAATTGGAAGGGCTTATGAAAGTTCCAAACAGCAGCTACAGTCAATGTCAGGTGAAGGAGAATCATCTCAAGTGCAATGCTTGTTCAACAAGAAGAAACAAGGCGGCTACATGCACTCAAGTGCTCCCACAAAGCAAGGAGGGAGAAGAAATGAAAATTCATCAAGACAATGCACAAGATGTGGAAAATATTCATCACACAGTAGGCAAGAATGTCCAGCAAATGATGCTGAATGCAGAAAGTGCAACAAGAAAGCAGCTATTCCAAAGTCAATTTTGTATTTCAACACATATGTGCAAAATATACATTGTAAGATAGAACTTTTTAATATGAATCCAACGGTATCCATTTTTTCCCTCTAAGACAATTAGATCATGAGTTATGATTTTTTGAATATTTAATTTGTACGCTCTTTTTGTGTCATATTGCCAATTCGTGTATTGTTCAACTTTAAAGATCTTCATATTAAAACTGATTAGGCCAATATAAACAAGTGCTGTTTCTCCAAGACAATAAGTATGTTGACTACATGCTTGATTTATTACAGAAGCCTGTTCCATTCCCAAGTGCCTCAAAATCACTTGTGAAGTTGGTAAAAATAGCGTTTTTGTGTGTACAGAATGATAACATAAAATTTGTAAATAGGCTAATTTCATATCTTTGGTCTTAATTGACCTACAGAACTGGTTTTGGTATCATTGGAATCAGAACGACAAGCTCCTTCTAATTATTGTACTTTCTAGTCTAGAAAATACTTTTTTTTTAAACCTTGACCTTGACCTTTGACCTTAAAATATGAACTTTTTTGCTTTGCTATATTGTGAGACCTGTTATACAGAATTATTTCGAAATTTGTCTGATGGTACATTGCGTTAGTCTGACATGCCCAGTTGGGTAGCTATTGGTACCTATTGCCTTACTGACCTTGACCTTGACTTTGACCTTGAAAACTTACATTTTTGTCTTTCCGATATCTTGCAGTGTACTGTACAGAATTAGTTCAAATTTCGTTGGGCAGTTTATTACTAGAAGCTGATATGCCCAGCTAGGTAATCATTAGTAACTATTGGTAACTTTTATTTTATTGACCTGTGACCTTTGACCTTGAAAGTTTTTGTTTTTTTCCTTTACAATATCTTGCAATCTACTGTGCAGAATTACTTCAAATTTTGTATTGTGATACATTGCTTAAAACTGGCATGCCAAACTGGGTAACTAGTGCCATGTATTGACTTTGACCTTGACCTTTGACCTTGAAAGGTCAATGTTTTGCTTTTACAATATTTGGTAATATACTGTACATAATCACTTACAGTTTTGTAAGGTAGTATATTGCCTAAAGCTGACTTACCCAACTGGATAACCATTGGTAACTATTTCAATGTTGACCTTGACCTTTGACCTTGAAAGGTCAATTTTTGTCTTTGCAATAATCTTGTGATCTACTGTACAGAATAATTTCAAATTTTGTAGAGTGATATATTGCTTAAAACTGACATGCCCAACTGGGTAACTAGTGGCATGTATTGACTTTGACCTTTGACCTTGAGAGGTCCATTTTTTTGCTTTTACAATATATTAATGTGATATACTGTACAGAATCAGCTACAATTTATGTGCAACATATTACTTAAAAGCTGGTAAGATGATACATTGGCATTAAGTAATATGTTAGACTCTTAACTACGTGTACGTACATCAGGGTTCCCAGGGGGTCTATGAAGCACTAACATTCTCAAGGACCCTCTAAAAGAATGTGCAGGGGGTCCCAGAGATGCACTAGAAAACATCTTTTTAACATTTGCAATGCCACTGGGACCCTCTATCCTGCCTCTAGGACCCTCTATACTGTAAGTGAAGGAGTCCCTGTGACCCCTTGTTTTGCGGGACGATTGGGAGCCCTGGTACATTGACCTTGATAACTTTGACCGTTGGCTTTGTTTGTTTCTTTGCCTGCCAAAAAACAATTCACGTCAACTGCTTATTAACCTTGACGTTTGACTTTTAATGAATGTACACGCTTTTTGTCATGCATCAACAGAAAATATCAGCTACAGTTACTATACAAGCAACTAGAATTCTGTCTAGCAGTTTCCAAGAAGAGTAAGATAATCAATGTTCGAATCAACTATTCTAAAGACTTCACTTAGCTCCACGTTACTTTCAATTTCTTTTTATTAGCTTAGCGTTTTTGGTTGGACGGGCCCTCACAAAAAGCTCAAAATCACAGCTCCGACCCTTACATAAAAAAGCTACCAAAAGAACATTGAAACCTGGCATAGAGAGCTGGAACTTTGCATAACAAAAGGAAAGGTGTTCTTCACAGGAATGCAAAGGTTTGAAGTTTGTGAACTTCCTTGTTTCTGTTTTATTGACACGTTGCCAAACTGTAATGAACAACCCAAATTCGTCGCATTGGCTATATTCGTAAATATCTCTCAGATGAAGCCACAGCAAAACTTGTTACTTCCCTCATCCTATCTCGTCTTGACTACTGTAATGCTCTCCTTTCTGGCCTATCAGTCTCTTCTCTATATTGTCTCCAGCGTATTCAAAACACAGCTGAAATCGTCTTGTCCTTAGGAAGAAAAAGTTTGATCATGTTAGCCCTCTTCTCCGTTCTTTGCACTGGCTTCATTCTTGTCGCAGACAGAATTGAGTATAAATTAAACACCCTTTGCTATAAATCTATCCATAAAGCTGCTCCATCTTACCTCTGCGACAATATTTCCATCTATACGCCAGCTCGCACTTTACGTTCAGTTTCTGACCCTCTTTCTCTCCAGATCCCTAGGTATAAGCTTTCAACTGTTGGTCGGCGCTCTTTTGCTGTCTCAGGACCGACATCTTGGAACAAACTTCCTCTTTCCCTCCGTCAGCAATCGACCCTCTCAGCCTTCAAATCTAACCTCAAAACCCACCTGTTCCCCCGTAATTGAGGCTCCACTCTCTTTCTCTCTCTCTTGCCTTTAGGTCTGTTTCTGCTGTATACCATTTATGTCAAACTATGTGTGTGCTCGCTTTGTATTGCATTTTTGTTTGAATGCGTTATGAATGCTAACGTGTGTGTGCGCTTTGATTTGATTTATATCAAGATTCAGCGCCGTATAAATACTGTATGTTGTTGTTGTTTGTTGTTGTGTGTGTGTATGCGCGCGCGCGCGCGCGCGCGTGTGTGTCGCTGTGCGTGTGCGTATTTGCATATATTGATAGAGAGAAAGAGGGGGTGGGGGGTAAGGACAATATATAGAGAGTATGAGGTCAGGCATTTAGGGGGATTTCTTAGCCACACGTACCCATTGGACTTTCTTGGAGAGCTCTTCCTTGTGTTTAAAAAACTGTAGGCCCTAAATGGATCTCCAGCAACCCAGCCGGTACAAAATATCGGTACGTCGAAAAAAATACTGGTATAATACCGGTACACATACCCAACACTAATTATAATACTGTCTGAATCACTTTTAGTGGAAGGACGTTAAACTGAAGGACAAGACACACACGCACATGCAAACACACGCACAGTCACGCACGACACTCACACACATACGCGCGCGCACGCACGCACGCACTCTCTCTCTCACACACCCAACACACACATACACACATGCACACACAGCGAGATGAGAGAGAGGAGAGAGAGGAGAAGAGAGAGAGAGAGAGAGAGAAAAGAGAAAGAGAGAGAGAGAGAGAGAGTCTGTCTACCGGTCTCTTTAACAAGCTCGCGCACAGCACTCTCATTGCCGCCGGCAACACCCATCATGAGACAGATTATGTGTCGGCCTGTCCCATGTACATGTACACACAGGCCTACACATACTCTGTCTCTATCGGTCTGTCTGGCCCTGGCAAACACATATACACACGCATGAACATGCACGCAAGCATGCACACACACACACACTTACACAAACACATGCGCGTGCACGCACACACACATCTACACACACGCGCGCGTTATAAACCTGTGTTCAGTATAATGCCCATGCGAAGATAAAAATTGCAGATAGATCTATTATACCTAGATCTACTATATATAAGCGTAAATAATCACAAGCTACGAGATCTAGATCTGGGTCTGACTTCATCTGTGAAACAATAAATTGATCACTGATCACAAGAAACTGATATTTCTGGATTACACGAAAGTTATCATTAATCATAAATATAGCATCCCGGCTCTTAAGCCTTTCTCTTATTCAAATAATACCAAGAAGATGTGCTCTGGGATTCAACATTAAATAACCAAGTAGATTTTGAGCACATACCCCTACCACGACATCGTCACCAAAGGTTTTAGCTAGCTGGCCAGACTGAGCATAATAAAGTAGTGGTTTTTTTTCAATAAACATTTACTTCAATGCAAAATATTGGATTAAGCTAACAAGCAGACACCACTTTATCCACAGAGCTATTTAAATTGACTGTCGATGCTCTAAGGGCAGTTATCCAGTTCGTTTTGTAAAACGACTGCCTTTGTTTACTTGACTCAACTCGCCATGACGTCGTGCTGCGTCATTCTGCTAGAACGTCGAAAAACCCTACATGCTTGGTCTCTTTGACAGAAACTCTAAATTGGTCACTGTTGATCTAGGCATTTATTTTAACTGAACTTTGCAGAAAAGATATTGATCTTTCGAATGAATATGAAATGCACGTGTTTGGTGAGAATACTTGGACAAACCTCCATTTAAAAGACTTTATTTAGCTTTCTTTTAGCTTTCTCTTGGAATTTAGCGAATCAGAGTTAGCGCAAATCACTAGATCTACAATAAGCCTTCCCTAACGCCTGCATGCAGTTATTTTTAACGCCCCAAACTCTGACCTATTTAGAGTTTAGTTTTCCTGCACACACTGTTGTAAGTGTTGTCTAAAGAACTTCTTCCGACGTCAGTAGGTATGTTAATTCAACATTTCTTATTAGTACTGGTACAAAATAACAACACAGGAAAAGAGACAAAGGATAAAATGTTTCTTCTGTTAAGTTTTTATTTCCACCAGTGTAATATGCACCGATATATATCATCAGTTACAAATCGGTAAAATTATATCTAGTTTTACTAAAGCGGACAGTGTAATGACGCCAGTTTTTGAGTTGCTAGGTAGTAGTAGTAGTAGTAGTAGCAGCAATAGCAGTACCAGTAGTAGTAAACAGTTCTTATCATGCAACTTGGTTTTTCAAATTTGTCGAAACTTTTGTCAGTTACTTATTCTGAATGCGCCCACCCATGAACACTGACATTTTCTCCTGGTTTAAGTAGCGTTTTAATGTTCAAATGTCACACATTAAAACAATATAACGCAACAGGGCAACAAGAACACTTATACAAAGCAATATCAAAGGACAAAGGTACACACAGCGGCAAATGGTGACGGAAGCTGAAAGCAAAGTACCATTTAGCTATTTGAATTAACAATAATTGTTTGTGGCACAAGCCACAAACCTATAATTCACTTTGTCGGTCTGTCGGTCGGTCCAAAATTGTCGCACGCCACAAAACGATTGCGAATCCGCGCTTGTTATTTAGTGTGACCCGTCCGTTTCAACCTTAAGAATTAGGATATATATTTGTGACTCCGTCACCTGAAGGTTCCACCACTGAATGAGTCGCATTGTCCCTTTAGTTCACTTGTCCTCTAGGGACAATTTTATGTGGAAGGGGGTCAAATCATCAATTCTTAGATTTTATGACATTATTATTGAACAATGGGTGTCTTTATCTACCATCCTGTACATAAGTATTGAGAAGCGTCAAAACAATCCTTTCTGCCTTAAAAGTGTGTTTATATCAGAAACATCTGGTTTGTGTTTTGTACACATTTATAAATTTTCCGGTTGCATTTTTTTCATTTCGCGCCGATTCCCTGAGTATACGATTTCAAATCTTCATAACTTTGCAACCAATAGTCCGATTTACAAACTTTTTGGTTTGTTGGAAAAGCTTTGTTAATGCAAAATAACAATTTGTTAATAAATCAAAAGTGACATCTGAAACATCACGACTCATTTTGTGGTGACGTTCGGGTCACATTTTCTACTCTTCTTGTAATTTCTTCTCACTAAGTATGTAGTAGCTTTGTCTGATTTTCAGAACGCATGCTTGAAAAAACCACGGAACCACATTTTTAGTAACACACAAAGACACAGTAAAGTAAGACACAGTACCCTAACGAGTCTGCACCCCCCCCCCGCCTCCCCCCCTCCCCACTACCACCCCCCAAAAAACAAAACCCTTATCATCATCGTCGGTCATGATCATCATCATCATCATCGTCGTGGTCGTGGTCGTGGTCATTAAGTGTAGCCAGTGACGAAGCGGTATGACTTACTGTCTCTTCTGTGGACCACCATGCTTTTGAAGGTGAAGACGTTCTGCAGATCAATGACTAAATAGTGCCAGTTATCTCTGCCGGTGTGGGAATACGTTTTATTGTAGCCATCCACAGAGAGCACTGCACGGCTTATGTTGACATCTGGTACCATACAAGCTGCTCGATTTCCCCGGTTTGTTGAAGGCAACGTTTTCTGTTCATCAACACACACACACGCACGCACGCACGCGCACGCGTGTAATGCGCACGCGCACGCACACACACAGATATTAAAACAGGGAGGTCAGATGCAGATCAACACCCCCAACCTATCACTGAGCGTCTTTATTCATTGTGTGTGTTTTAGTCGCGCCTTTCCTATATTCTACTGTTAGCAAATACATTTTTTAATTTTCCCAAGTCTGGGAAGATTCCGATTTTTCCCAAGCAAGTAGCTGCATGCCATAGAAAACGATTCAACTACAATCGAAAAACTTTTAGAGTCCAAATTATTTTGTAGTGATCACAATGCACTGAACACAAATACAGCAGGAACTCGTGCACAAACATACTGTGACGAGGTAATGGGTTAAAAGGCTAAGTCTCTAGGGAAGACTTTTAGTGTGTTAAATTTTCAAGTAGAAAATTTACCTTTAACCCACTTCTCTAGGGTATGGGAGATGAGCAACTTTCCCGGCCCCTTTTCATCTAATAAATTTATATTTATGCCCGGGTTCTGGCTCGTATGGTTGTAAGAAATACAAGTGGTTGAATTGCTCTAAATGGCAGACAGAGAGAAGTAGGGTTTTACATGAAATTACAAGACTCCCACTCTCATCAGTCTGACCAAAGGGTTCAGGATTATTTGACACTTGTATTTTATTTACTCCCAAAATCTGCATGAGATTATGCAACAATAATAATAAAGCAGCTCAATGGCGCCAAAACAAAATGTGAATGAAAAACAATGGAATCCGAAAGGATTTTACAAGACTTTTGTCTTTCTAGAAGGTTAGCCCCAAGCAGGAAGGGTCACTAATCATCATTGTCCGGAGGAAAGTTCAAATGATTGGCGCGGTCCGCTGGACTTAGCTGTTGTCAAGTTCCTCCGTAGTGATCGGCGAGTGCTGGGTTGGCTGGGCTTGCTCATCAGGTGAGAGTAGCTCCCAGTCGTTCCGGTTACGGCTTCGCGGGATGGCACGGTTGAGGCGTGGTCTCCTCGCGGATTCTGGGTGCGGGGCGTCTTGGCTAGGCGGTCCCGTCTTGGTGCTTGTGTGAGTCAGGGATGATCTTCCTGCCCACGATGCCCTGCTAAGTTTGGGCTTATTATAGCTTCACTTTCAAACAATGAAAGCCTGTGGTTGGTTTATAGCAATTGACACGTCACAAGATGATGCTATAATATTATGCATACTAGTACCGAACAATCACGCGCCGGTTACATTGTTTTCACTATAGTGCCGAAATTCCTAGCCTTCTCGTGATTGGAAAGGAAGGGTTCAAAAGGGCGCCGACTGTGGGGTTCACTTTCTCGTGATGGGGAACGGAGATAAAGGGTGGGTTGGGGGGGGGGGGGGGGGGGGTAAAGGGGAGATAACCTCTGTAGGTGTTACATGCTGACAGGGGAGGTAAGCCCCGGGCTTCAAAGAGACAAATGCCTTAATCGGCGTTCGTTTGATGGTGGATGGCAATTAAAGTGGCGGCCCGAGAAAAGAAAGGGTGGGGTGGGGGGGGGGTTGTAGATAAGAAACAGAGAAAGTGGGTCGCAGGCGGGGACGACTTACGTCACACATACCTAATTACAAATTATGGATTTGTACCCTTTTTTATTATGTTGAATATTCCACATCAATTACAGCTAAGAAAGAGATGTTTTATTAGTAAATTACTGCATGAAATATACATAGTGTATCAATTACGTCATGACCATCAACCGCTTCGCGGCCATCTCCACATCGACCCAGCACCAGAACAACTTGTCCCTAAGGGCTTTCCGCCATGAGGACATAAATTACAATGAATAAGATAACGTACGGATAGTATGATAAAACCTCCACTCAACCAACCATCAGATTTTAGCAATATTATTTTCTTTGCAGGTGTTCCATAATATGTTGTGAAGGCGTGTGAGCGTTTAATTTGATAACAAAAAACCCAAACCGGACATGAAAATCGTGCGAGGGCACATCTGTTCATCTACCTAGCTGCCTGTCAGTTTGTCTGTCTGTCTAGCAGGTTCATCTGTATGAATGAGTCACAATGTCATGTTTCGCTTCACACTGCGAGACAATAAAAAATATATATATATCTCTCTCTCTCATTATTAGTTATAGGTCATGCGTATGTGTGTGTGTGTGTGTGTGTGCGTGCGTGTGCGTGCGTGTGTGTGTGTGTGCGCATGTGTGTGCGTACGTAACGTGTGTGTGTGTGTGTGTGTCAGTGCCTGTGTGTACGTGCTTTAAGTGCGTAAACGGTAATTTCGTATGGTTGGATGTTGTTGCCTGTCTGTCGTTTCCGACAATGACTGCCAGATAGCAGAGAGGGCAGATGCTATTCTGGCGGGCTGGGCGAGAATCAGTTTATAGTGGAGATGCCTTGCCCAGGGTACATCCCCACTCTCTCGGCCAAATGGATTTGAGGACGAGAGTTGGCGTTGGGGAAGGTCCCCAAAGGCCAACCAATCCCAATGGTTGGATGTAAGCTTATATCTATTATCATGCGTTATGATTTATGGTTTATATTGGTTTGGATTTTGTTATATTTGACTGTTACAGTATGTACACCATTATGAATCATTTGGATATTACTTCTTATTATCATTATTATTATATAATTATTACTTTTGTTTGTTAATATTCCTGTCGTCATTCTTGATGATGTAATGCTTATTCAGTTCATCCACATTAAACATTCAAGTTTCAAGTTTTTCTCTGTCACACACAATTCATTTAACTTCGTTGTAGGCTAAGCTTGAACATTATTTGATGTTTTCCTCGGGGAAAAATCAAACTTCTGAATTTTACCGGAAAGATTCTGAATTTCCCGGGAAAATTCCGATTTCCCCCGGATTCCAACATTTCCCGTTACACATACATACACACATGCATGTATTACAAACATATAGACATAAATATCACCATGCATAACATACATACATATACATTCTTCCCCCACACACTACGCGGTAAGCATACTTACCCACACCTTAATATAGGCTACACTAAAGGGCCAGCCACACTTCCACTAAAATCGCACGACTGTACGATACGATTCGATCACGTGATCTCCAAGAACAAATGTGATTGGCGCATCGAGTCCGCGTGATCGAATCGTGTCGTACAGTCTAGTCGTGCGATTTTAGTGGTCGTGTGAATGGCCCTTAACTCACCGTAGTCGCCTTGTGTGAATGGATTCTGTTCTATCGTTCTGTTCTTGCATGTGATGCCACAGTAACCCTCTTTTACTAAAACACACAAATAATATTGATTGGGTCACACACACACACATACACACTTGTACACAGAGACAGAGAGAGAGAGAGGGAGAGAGAGAGAGAGAGAGAGAGAGAGAGAGAGAGAGAGGAGAGAGAGAGAGAGAGAGAGAGAGCGAGAGAGAGGAGAGAGGGGAGAGAGAGAGAGAGAGAGAGATAGAAAGAGAGAAAGAGAGAGAGAGAGCGATAGAGAGAGAGAGAGAGAGAGAGAGAGAGAGAGAGAGAGCGAGAGAGATAGAAAGAGAGAAAGAGAGGAGAGAGAGATAGAGAGAGAGAGAGAGAGAAGAGGGAGGAGAGAGAGGGAGGAGAGAGAGAATCGAGAGAGAGAGAGAGAGAGAGAGAGAGAAAGAGGGACAGAGAGAGAGAGAGAGAGAGAGAGGGACAGAGAGAGAGAGAGAGAGAGAGAGAGAGAGAGAGAGAGAGAGAGAGAGAGAGAGAGAGAGAGAGAGAGTATATTACAGTAAAGGTGCAATGCACTAATGTACTAGCTTATGAATGCTTGGAGAGCGGCATGCGTTAGTTCTAAAAGCTTGAGAATAACCAAAATACAGCGCACATCAGCTGGCTAATAATAACACTCACCACACAAAACAGTGATAATGAACCATTAATAATGTCCAGATGAACTTTATCATGGCATTTAAAACATAGACTAATCTTCTGTCATAATATATATGGCATTGAATTTAGAACATAGCCTAATCCACTGTCGTATTAACTATGATATTTGAAACATGGCTTATTTCAGTGTCATGATAACTATGGCTTTTTAAAACAAAGACTAATTCAACATCATTACAATTAAAATGTTAAATGATTCACAGCTAGTGTTCATTTTGATATTAAAAGACAGTTATATAACAGTTACGATAGTACCAAATTAAAGCTGTCTCAAAATATAGGGTGAATCAGTCAACTTCAGCAATATCAACCTACTACGAAATATGGGGTGAATCATAGTCAACTCCAGCAATATCAACCTACTACCAAATGTGGGGTGAATCATAGTCAACTCCAGCAATATCAACCTACTACCAAATGTGGGGTGAATTATAGTCAACTCCAGTAATATCAACCTACTACCAAATATGGGGTGAATCATAGTCAACTCCAGCAATATCAACCTACTACCAAATATGGGGTGAATCATAGTCAACTCCAGCAATATCAACCTACTACCAAATGTGGGGTGAATTATAGTCAACTCCAGCAATATGAACCTACTACCAAATGTGGGGTGAATCATAGTCAACTCCAGCAATATCAACCTACTACCAAATATGGGGTGAATTATAGTCAACTCCAGCAATATCAACCTACTACCAAATATGGGGTGAATCAGTCAACTCCAGTAATATCAACCTACTACGAAATGTGGGGTGAATTATAGTCAACTCCAGCAATATCAACCTACTACCAAATATGGGGTGAATTATAGTCAACTCCAGCAATATCAACCTACTACCAAATGTGGGATGAATCATAGTCAACTCCAGCAATATGAACCTACTACCAAATGTGGGGTGAATTATAGTCAACTTCAGTAATATCAACCTACTACCAAATATGGGGTGAATTATACTCAACTTCAGCAATATCAACCCACTACCAAATATGGGGTGAATTATAGTCAACTCCAGCAATATCAACCTACTACCAAATATGGGGTGAATTATAGTCAACTTCAGCAATACATGTATCAACCTACTACCAAATGTGGGGTGAATCATAGTCAACTTCAGCAATATCAACCTACTACCAAATATGGGGTGAATCATAGTCAACTGCAGCAATATCAACCTACTACCAAATGTGGGGTGAATCATTGTCAACTGCAGCAATATCAACCTACTACCAAATGTGGGGTGAATCATAGTCAACTTCAGTAATATCAACCAACTACCAAATGTGGGGTGAATCATAGTCAACTTCAGCAATATCAACCTACTACCAAATATGGGGTGAATTATAGTCAACTCCAGCAATATCAACCTACTACCAAATGTGGGGTGAATCATAGTCAACTTCAGTAATATCAACCTACTACCAAATGTGGGGTGAATCATAGTCAACTCAAGCAATATCAACCTACTACCAAATATGGGGTGAATCATAGTCAACTTCAGTAATATCAACCTACTACCAAATATGGGGTGAATCATAGTCAACTCCAGTAATATCAACCTACTACCAAATGTGGGGTGAATCATAGTCAACTCCAGTAATATCAACCTACTACCAAATATGGGGTGAATCATAGTCAACTCCAGCAATATCAACCTACTACCAAATATGGGGTGAATCATAGTCAACTCAAGCAATATCAACCTACTACCAAATATGGGGTGAATCATAGTCAACTCCAGCAATATCAACCTACTACCAAATATGGGGTGAATTATAGTCAACTCCAGCAATATCAACCTACTACCAAATATGGGGTGAATCATAGTCAACTCCAGTAATATCAACCTACTACCAAATGTGGGGTGAATCATAGTCAACTCAAGCAATATCAACCTGGTCTACCAAATGTGGGGTGAATCATAGTCAACTCCAGCAATATCAACCTACTACCAAATATGGGGTGAATCAGTCAACTTCAGTAATATCAACCTACTACCAAATGTGGGGTGAATCATAGTCAACTCCGGCAATATCAACCTACTACCAAATGTGGGGTGAATCATAGTCAACTCCAGCAATATCAACCTACTACCAAATATGGGGTGAATTATAGTCAACTCCAGCAATATCAACCTACTACCAAATGTGGGGTGAATCATAGTCAACTCCAGCAATATCAACCTACTACCAAATATGGGGTGAATTATAGTCAACTCCAGCAATATCAACCTACTACCAAATGTGGGGTGAATCATAGTCAACTCAAGCAATATCAACCTACTACCAAATGTGGGGTGAATCATAGTCAACTCCAGCAATATCAACCTACTACCAAATGTGGGGTGAATTATAGTCAACTCAAGCAATATCAACCTACTACCAAATGTGGGGTGAATTATAGTCAACTTCAGCAATATCAACCTACTACCAAATGTGGGGTGAATTATAGTCAACTCCAGCAATATCAACCTACTACCAAATATGGGGTGAATCATAGTCAACTCAAGCAATATCAACCTACTACCAAATGTGGGGTGAATTATAGTCAACTCAAGCAATATCAACCTACTACCAAATATGGGGTGAATCATAGTCAACTTCAGCAATATCAACCTACTACCAAATGTGGGGTGAATTATAGTCAACTTCAGTAATATCAACCTACTACCAAATGTGGGGTGAATTATAGTCAACTCCAGCAATATCAACCTACTACCAAATATGGGGTGAATTATAGTCAACTTCAGTAATATCAACCTACTACCAAATGTGGGGTGAATCATAGTCAACTTCAGCAATATCAACCTACTACCAAATATGGGGTGAATTATAGTCAACTTCAGTAATATCAACCTACTACCAAATGTGGGGTGAATCATAGTCAACTTCAGCAATATCAACCTACTACCAAATATGGGGTGAATTATAGTCAACTTCAGCAATATCAACCTACTACCAAATGTGGGGTGAATTATAGTCAACTTCAGTAATAATATCAACCTACTACCAAATGTGGGGTGAATTATAGTCAACTTCAGTAATATCAACCTACTACCAAATGTGGGGTGAATTATAGTCAACTCCGGCAATATCAACCTACTACCAAATGTGGGGTGAATCATAGTCAACTCCAGTAATATCAACCTACTACCAAATGTGGGGTGAATTATAGTCAACTCCAGCAATATCAACCTACTACCAAATGTGGGGTGAATCATAGTCAACTCCAGCAATATCAACCTACTACCAAATGTGGGGTGAATTATAGTCAACTTCAGTAATATCAACCTACTACCAAATATGGGGTGAATTATTGTCAACTCCAGTAATATCAACCTACTACCAAATGTGGGGTGAATTATAGTCAACTCAAGCAATATCAACCTACTACCAAATGTGGGGTGAATTATAGTCAACTTCAGCAATATCAACCTACTACCAAATGTGGGGTGAATTATAGTCAACTCAAGCAATATCAACCTACTACCAAATATGGGGTGAATCATAGTCAACTCCAGCAATATCAACCTACTACCAAATGTGGGGTGAATTATAGTCAACTCCAGCAATATCAACCTACTACCAAATATGGGGTGAATCATAGTCAACTCAAGCAATATCAACCTACTACCAAAAAATATGGGGTGAATCATAGTCAACTCAAGCAATATCAACCTACTACCAAATGTGGGGTGAATCATAGTCAACTCCAGCAATATCAACCTACTACCAAATATGGGGTGAATTATAGTCAACTCCAGCAATATCAACCTACTACCAAATGTGGGGTGAATTATAGTCAACTTCAGCAATATCAACCTACTACCAAATATGGGGTGAATTATAGTCAACTCCAGCAATATCAACCTACTACCAAATATGGGGTGAATCATAGTCAACTCCAGCAATATCAACCTACTACCAAATATGGGGTGAATTATAGTCAACTCCAGCAATATCAACCTACTACCAAATGTGGGGTGAATCATAGTCAACTCCAGCAATATCAACCTACTACCAAATGTGGGGTGAATTATAGTCAACTCCAGCAATATCAACCTACTACCAAATATGGGGTGAATCATAGTCAACTCCAGCAATATCAACCTACTACCAAATGTGGGGTGAATTATAGTCAACTCCAGCAATATCAACCTACTACCAAATATGGGGTGAATCATAGTCAACTCCAGCAATATCAACCTACTACCAAATGTGGGGTGAATTATAGTCAACTTCAGCAATATCAACCTACTACCAAATATGGGGTGAATCATAGTCAACTTCAGCAATATCAACCTACTACCAAATGTGGGGTGAATCCATAGTCAACTTCAGCAATATCAACCTACTACCAAATGTGGGGTGAATCATAGTCAACTTCAGCAATATCAACCTACTACCAAATATGGGGTGAATCATAGTCAACTCAAGCAATATCAACCTACTACCAAATATGGGGTGTGAATCATAGTCAACTCCAGCAATATCAACCTACTACCAAATATGGGGTGAATCATAGTCAACTCCAGCAATATCAACCTACTACCAAATGTGGGTGAATCATAGTCAACTCCAGCAATATCAACCTACTCATGGGGTGAACTATAGTCAACTCCAGCAATATCAACCTACTACCAAATGTGGGGTGAATTATAGTCAACTTCAGCAATATCAACCTACTACCAAATATGGGGTGAATCATAGTCAACTTCAGCAATATCAACCTACTACCAAATGTGGGGTGAATCATAGTCAACTTCAGCAATATCAACCTACTACCAAATGTGGGGTGAATCATAGTCAACTCCAGCAATATCAACCTACTACCAAATATGGGGTGAATCATAGTCAACTTCAGCAATATCAACCTACTACCAAATGTGGGGTGAATTATAGTCAACTTCAGCAATATCAACCTACTACCAAATGTGGGGTGAATCATAGTCAACTTCAGCAATATCAACCTACTACCAAATATGGGGTGAATCATAGTCAACTCCAGCAATATCAACCTACTACCAAATATGGGGTGAATCATAGTCAACTTCAGTAATATCAACCTACTACCAAATGTGGGGTGAATCATAGTCAACTTCAGCAATATCAACCTACTACCAAATATGGGGTGAATTATAGTCAACTCCAGCAATATCAACCTACTACCAAAAAATATGGGGTGAATCATAGTCAACTTCAGCAATATCAACCTACTACCAAATGTGGGGTGAATCATAGTCAACTTCAGCAATATCAACCTACTACTAAATATGGGGTGAATCATAGTCAACTTCAGCAATATCAACCTACTACCAAATATGGGGTGAATCATAGTCAACTCCAGCAATATCAACCTACTACCAAATATGGGGTGAATCATAGTCAACTTCAGCAATATCAACCTACTACCAAATATGGGGTGAATCATAGTCAACTCCAGTAATATCAACCTACTACCAAATATGGGGTGAATCATAGTCAACTTCAGCAATATCAACCTACTACCAAATATGGGGTGAATCATAGTCAACTTCAGTAATATCAACCTACTACCAAATGGAACTGAACAATCAGATAAATAATATAAACTTTGGTACATGTTTTCAAATATGTTACTTCGATCATTTCAGCCTTTTGCGGCACTGTTCTAATAATCAGGGCCTGTATTCACATTGAGATAGTATGAGACTTATCATCATTGATATCTTAGAAGTCCTTCTAAAGTAATTTTGCGCTATATTCTATGCAGTATTTCCTCTTCTTCTGCGTTACCAGGCCATATGGCCATAATGGGCAAGGTACAATTGTCCAGTTTTCAGTTTTCACTGGTCTTCCACTGCATTCAACCAGCACATTCCGGTTTCACAGAAGTTAAAAGCAGAAACTCAGTTGGAAGATATTGGGTAGCGAATGCAGAATAGTGTGCCAACAAGTCAGAAAAATAGCAGATGATAGTAAGAAGAGGAAAAGGCAGAGTCAAAGAGCATGCTAGATAGAGGTATAAAAAGTTGCTAGCACATAACTTCCATAAGGTGGGAGAACTAGATAACTTGTACTGAAAGACCCTCAGGTACCCCCAGGGGAAGGGACTCGAGGAGGGGGCGGAGTCGCCCAGCTTCCCGTATGGAGGCACGAGGCATCCACCCACTGCCTCGACACTATTTCTATACTTCATTTCGCTTTCCTTGAACACTACGCGTGTGTGGTACACTGGATAGAAACAACGGTGTGGCACTGACTTGGACATCGAGGGATCCCATTCTCTGTGTTCTGGATGCATTCTGGCCCTGAAAATCGACCACACGGATTGGGCATGAGGAACGCATACAAAGGTCGCGCAGCATCATTGTCCTTTGCCTCGATGTTAGATCGGGCAAAGGAGTATGAGTTTCTCGCGGTTTGCTTCAAGGTGTGCACCGCAGCGATTAATGGTGTGCACTCCAGTAAAGGATGTGCACTTCAGTCAAAGGGCATGTATGTGTGTCACCCAAAGGATGCAAGCATTTTTGCAGTTAAAGGCGGGGCTAAGATGTGAGGGGCAGGGGAGATACAGGGCGGGGCTAGGATGTGAGGGGCAGGGGAGATACAGGGCGGGGCTAGGATGTGAGGGGCAGGGGAGATACAGGGCGGGGCTAGGATGTGAGGGGCAGGGGAGATACAGGGCGGGGCTAGGATGTGAGGGGCAGGGGAGATACAGGGCGGGGCTAGGATGTGAGGGGCAGGGTAGATACAGGGCGGGGCTAGGATGTGAGGGGCAGGGGAGATACAGGGCGGGGCTAGGATGTGAGGGGCAGGGGAGATACAGGGCGGGGCTAGGATGTGGGGGGCAGGGGAGATACAGGGCGGGGCTAGGATGTGAGGGGCAGGGGAGATACAGGGCGGGGCTAGGATGTGAGGGGCAGGGGAGATACAGGGCGGGGCTAGGATGTGAGGAGCAGGGGAGATACAGGGCGGGGCTAGGATGTGAGGGGCAGGGGAGATACAGGGCGGGGCTAGGATGTGAGGAGCAGGGGAGATACAGGGCGGGGCTAGGATGTGAGGAGCAGGGGAGATACAGGGCTAGGATGTGAGGGGGGCTAGGATGTGAGGGGCAGGGGAGATACAGGGCGGGGCTAGGATGTGAGGGGCAGGGGAGATACAGGGCGGGGCTAGGATGTGAGGGGCAGGGGAGATACAGGGCGGGGCTAGGATGTGAGGGGCAGGGGAGATACAGGGCGGGGCTAGGATGTGAGGGGCAGGGGAGATACAGGGCGGGGCTAGGATGTGAGGGGCAGGGGAGATACAGGGCGGGACTAGGATGTGAGGGGCAGGGGAGATACAGGGCGGGGCTAGGATGTGAGGGGCAGAGGAGATACAGGGCGGGGCTAGGATGTGAGGGGCAGGGGAGATACAGGGCGGGACTAGGATGTGAGGGGCAGGGGAGATACAGGGCGGGGCTAGGATGTGAGGGGCAGGGGAGATACAGGGCGGGGCTAGGATGTGAGGGGCAGGGGAGATACAGGGCGGGGCTAGGATGTGAGGGGCAGGGGAGATACAGGGCGGGGCTAGGATGTGAGGGGCAGGGGAGATACAGGGCGGGGCTAGGATGTGAGGGGCAGGGGAGATACAGGGCGGGGCTAGGATGTGAGGGGCAGGGGAGATACAGGGCGGGGCTAGGATGTGAGGGGCAGGGGAGATACAGGGCGGGGCTAGGATGTGAGGGGCAGGGGAGATACAGGGCGGGGCTAGGATGTGAGGGGCAGGGGAGATACAGGGCGGGGCTAGGATGTGAGGGGCAGGGGAGATACAGGGCGGGGCTAGGATGTGAGGGGCAGGGGAGATACAGGGCGGGGCTAGGATGTGAGGGGCAGGGGAGATACAGGGCGGGGCTAGGATGTGAGGGGCAGGGGAGATACAGGGCGGGGCTAGGATGTGAGGGGCAGGGGAGATACAGGGCGGGGCTAGGATGTGAGGGGCAGGGGAGATACAGGGCGGGGCTAGGATGTGAGGGGCAGGGGAGATACAGGGCGGGGCTAGGATGTGAGGAGCAGGGGAGATACAGGGCGGGGCTAGGATGTGAGGGGCAGGGGAGATACAGGGCGGGGCTAGGATGTGAGGGGCAGGGGAGATACAGGGCGGGGCTAGGATGTGAGGGGCAGGGGAGATACAGGGCGGGGCTAGGATGTGAGGGGCAGGGGAGATACAGGGCGGGGCTAGGATGTGGGGGGCAGGGGAGATACAGGGCGGGGCTAGGATGTGAGGGGCAGGGGAGATACAGGGCGGGGCTAGGATGTGAGGGGCAGGGGAGATACAGGGCGGGGCTAGGATGTGAGGGGCAGGGGAGATACAGGGCGGGGCTAGGATGTGAGGGGCAGGGGAGATACAGGGCGGGGCTAGGATGTGAGGGGCAGGGAGAGATACAGGCGGGGCTAGATACAGGGGCAGGGGAGGGCGGGGCTAGGATGTGAGGGGCAGGGGAGATACAGGGCGGGGCTAGGATGTGAGGGGCAGGGGAGATACAGGGCGGGGCTAGGATGTGAGGAGCAGGGGAGATACAGGGCGGGGCTAGGATGTGAGGGGCAGGGGAGATACAGGGCGGGGCTAGGATGTGAGGAGCAGGGGAGATACAGGGCGGGGCTAGGATGTGAGGGGCAGGGGAGATACAGGGCGGGGCTAGGATGTGAGGGGCAGGGGAGATACAGGGCGGGGCTAGGATGTGAGGGGCAGGGTAGATACAGGGCGGGGCTAGGATGTGAGGGGCAGGGGAGATACATATATATATCTTAAAACAACAAACTGTTGCAACGTTTCATGCATTGAATCTTCTACATAAATCTGAAAGAAAAAAAATCAACATGATAGCTTTTATATTAATCTTTTGGCAAAGATGCAGATTTCTCCATTTCTCGGTTCTCTCCGTTTTGGGGTGGGTTTTTTTCAGTCTTTTTCTATATTTAACGTTAATTGTCATCCATTTACACAAATAAAAATATGCATTCAATAATAGTAGAAGATAAAGGCAAGACGGAAAGAACGAAATGAACCAAGACTGTGACATGGGGCGTTGATCTGCATTTTTACCAATCTTTTTTAGCGAACGATTTTGTGGGTTATATTAACAAATTTTGTTAGTCACCCTATTAGGTATAGTATATACTGAGCTACCACAGCAGAGCTATTAAAACATAATGTCGGTTGTTTCAAGAAGAAGAAAAAGAAGAAGAAGAAGAAGAAGAAGAAGAGGAAGAAGGAAGGAAGAAGAAGGAAGACGGAAGGAAGAAGGAAGACGGAAGAAGAAAAGGAAGAAGGAAGGACGAAGAAGGAAGGAAGAAGAAGAAGAAGAAGAAGAAGAAGAAAAAGAATAGGAAGAAGAAGAAGTTACTTAAACTTAAAGTTACTTAAACCTACTTAACTCCAACTATCCACACTTTTCCCAACAGGGGAAGAGCACAAGTAGGGACGACATGAAGACTAGACTTTACCGGCGCTTCCTAACTGCAGCCGGCAGCACAGAAGCATCAGCAGAATGGTCAAGGCCATCTTGTGCAGACCTCGGCCATCATGACTGCAGGCCATCGGCCGGCCCAGGGTCCTTTGGGTCTACAAGGTGAAGCCCGTTTCTGGAGCAAAGGCAAATAAGGACATTAAGAACAAATAATGACATCATAGTGCAGCCCCGCATCCTTTGGATAAAGGTGAGGCCCGTTTCTGGAGCAAAGGCAAATAAGGACATTAAGAACAAATAATGACATCATAGTGCAGCCCCGCATCCTTTGGATAAAGGTGAGGCCCGTTTCTGAAGCAAAGGCAAATAAGGACATTAAGAACAAATAATGACATCATAGTGCAGCCCCGCATCCTTTGGATAAAGGTGAGGCCCGTTTCTGGAGCAAAGGCAAATAAGGACATTAAGAACAAATAATGACATCATAGTGCAGCCCCGCATCCTTTGGATAAAGGTGAGGCCCGTTTCTGGAGCAAAGGCAAAGAAGGAACGGGGCACGAGGAAAAAGGAGACAATAAGATTCCCCTATATAACAGGGGGATTGGGATTCTTAATCAGTGGACTTTTATAAAATAGCATACAATGTATGCCAAAGGGAAAGCGTGTAGAGATTATGACAAAGCAGGTAGTTTGTTTTGTATAGGCCGAAGGTGAACAAGAAGAAAAAACCCATCCGAGATTTCTTGCGCTCGTGTGTGTGTGTGTGTGTGTGTGTGTGTGTGAGTGCTTGTATGCGTGCGTGCGTGTATGTGAATGCGCACGCGTGCGTGTGTACGTTTGTATCTATGTGTGTGGGTGAGTACGTGTCGTGTGTGTGTGTGTGTGTGTGTGTGTGTGTGTGTGTGCGTGCGTGTGTGTGTGTGTGTGTGTGTAGTCTAGTCTAGCAAACCATAAACATTACTGAAGACGCAAATCAAGGACCTACGAACTACAACTGAAACAAAAGTGGAAAAAAGTCCGCGATACCAAAATTAGTACAACTACTAGAAGTAGACTGCTACATGTGGGTTTTTTCCCAAAGGGCAATCGTGTGTTGGAGCTACACTTCTAACTTCTTCAACATTTTGAGTAGTTTGCCACGGAACCGGGGAGGTTCTTTACCACTTTTTCTCTGGAAGAAAGGCTCAAGGCCTGAGAAGAAATAGTGTGACAGAAGAGGGGATAGATAAAAGAGAACCATAAGCCTAGCCAACTGTTGATCTGCTGGGTTGTTGGAAGAAGTGGTAGAGGGGATGGGGCGGAGGGGAGTTGGAGAAGAAAAACGGAAGGAAGGGGTGGGGGTGGGGGAGGCGGGAGAGTATTGCAGCTTGTTATAGCAACGACGGCTGGCTGGGTCAGGCTTTCTGTCTTCTTCTTCTACTGTCAACTTTCTTCTTCTCAGTAGCACCTCAGTGCGCATTTCTGTAGATCTCCCTAAAGTAGCAGCGGAGAGAGAGAGATGAGAGAGAGAGAGACGCGAGAGATGAGAGAGAGAGAGAGAGAGAGAGAGAAGAGAGAGAGAGAGAGAGAGAGAGAGAGAGAGAGAAGATATATTAACTTACATAAAAACTTACACCCCCCCCACACACACACACACACACACTTGCATGTGCATGCATACATGTGTAAATTAGTATTAATAATTTAGTAATTAATAAACTGACTAACCTTTTAAGAATATCTGTCTCTCTCTCTCAGTCTCCTCTCTCTCTCTCTCTCTCTCTCTCTCTCTCTCTCTCTCTCTCTCTCTCTCTCTCTCTCTCTCTCTCTCTCCTTGTCTCTCTCTCTCTCTCTCTCTCTCCCTTCTTTAGTTATTGACTATTGTTCTTCTTCTTTCTTTGTCCCCCCCCCCCCCCCCTCTCTTCTCTTCCATCCACAGCCTTTTTTTCTATATATATATATATATATGGATACCATCTCAGTAGTTAGCCCTCCCTAGTCATGTCTATTAGGTTTTGAAATTAAAATTTCAGAACATTATTATTTTGTTCATTTTACATAAGATGTTCATAAGATTTTTACTATTTCTGGTTTAACTTTGTGCTGGTTTGCTTTTATTATGGATTTTCGATTTGATGCAAAGAGGACACCATTATCTTGTAGAATGTCTTTTTTGCTCGGGTTGGCATCCACTGTGTGTTCACACAAATACACCATCGTGTAGGCACTCTCATAATCCAGGAACACATGCATACATGCATACTAAATCCCACACATCGTGTAAAACTGCAATATGCCTAAGTGTGCAAGCGTGCAATAAGGCTGAATAAAGCATAACAATACTACACAACAGAACTAATGTGCTGTGCGCACGACTATAATCAAACTGACTGAACATTTTACTTCAACATAAATTTATCAACCAACACACATGCGCGCGCGCGCACACGCACACACACATAGTCTCTTTCTCTCTTTCTCTTGTACACACACGCTGTTCTGTTTCTCTTTCATACACACACGCGCGCGCGCGCACCCACATACACACACAAAGCGAGAGAGAGACTTTTTGCTCGCTCGCACGCACACACATATCCACGTGTTCCCCCCCCCCCCCCCCCCCCCCCCCCCCCGGCCGTCCGTGCGCACACACACAGAGTGACACACACAGATACACACACGCGCACGCACGCGCACGCACACACACACACACACAGTCTCACAGTCATAGGCCTACTTCGTCTACCTGATTCATAAACAAATCATACCAACACATAAGTGGTTTCAGACCCTATGCATATTTACTACCACAACATGATCTGATATCTACTTATTTATCTGTCTGTCTGTTTGTTTGTTTGTCTATTTAATTGATTTTTATTTCCTTTTATTTTCTTCTTTACCCGAGACCAGGGATGTATAGGAGACAAAATATTATTGAGCTGAGCCAGAACTATATATAGGCCCTACAGACGTAAGTCCCTAGTTCCGTTTCTTGACTAGCCAGTAGATCTAGACCAAGTAAAAAAACTGTTTCAAAGTATATAAAATCAACTCTGACACACTACAAAAAAATGGCGAAAAACGTGAGTATTCTGTTAATTGTTTCAGTGACAAGAGCGGGTCCATAATACCTCAAAAACACCTACAAATCTTGATGATTATCAGACCAAGCATAGGCCTACATGGAATCTCCGAATGTTTTATAGATCTAGATCTACTTGTTTTGCTTCCGATACATCTATTGTATTTTAAAAAAAAGAAACTTCGATATTCTTGTTGTCATTAACTCCGCGAAACTCCACAGAACAAATCTAGATCAAAATAATGATATTTGTTTCAGTAAATAACGAATGAAAAAGCATTTACTGGCCGAGTCTGAGACTCTAATCACTGAAAAAGGCCTCCATCGAACGTCAGCCAAAATGGCAAGCTCTGAATGCGGTCTACCACCTTTTGCTTCAAACAGCGATTTCGCTTACAATAGTGGTTAGTCATGCAGTACATCGTTTAAAAGAGGAAAAAATGAACTTTTTAAGCATGTGCTCATCAAAATGTATTCTTTCGAAATGAATCTTCGATTGGCTTTGAAACGCATTGCTATGTTTTGAATCCTTGATCTTGCGGTCTTAATCGACCCCTATCTCTTTGATATGAACATCGACTAATAGCGGAAAGCGTTAAGTTTCTGTTGGTGTAACGGATATTTCCATTGGTCCACAAGCGAAAACACTAAACCCGTTTGTCAAGAGAAGCCGTTTCTAGTACGGGTGTGGCGGTGTATTTTTACCTCTATGAGATAAGTAGTCCTAGCCGGAAGTAGTCCTAGCGTAGCCAATCAGAATCGTTTGTTTGTCCGCCATTGTGAATTTTACGGATTATGGATTTATGGACTTGTACATCGATTTATCGGCAAATATGTAGATTTACACCCTCCTGCTCTATTTTTTGGTTCTTTCCGTGGTTAGGGATAGGGTTAGGGTTAGGGATAGGGTTAGGGTTAGACTCTTAAAAATAGATGGGTACAGTTCGCATGCGAGAGGTAGATATTTAATGACAGGTACTTATTTATCATAACACGGGCATAGCGAGCGTCAAAACTTAGGTCATGCCGTGATTTTTATCCGTCACCTCCGTCTCCTGTCATCGCTAGTTGTTCAAAGTAACCAACATTCTTCCACACAGAATCCCTATCGACGTAAGCAGCAAACATTGTTTTATTTATCGACATGTGTTTCTTTGGCATGCATGGAGTACTCAGTAAGAAATCAGAAGTTGAAAAGTAGTGAAATTTGTAGCAGTCGGACAGTGTTTCACAGCGTCATTAGAGACGTGGCCCTACCTAATAGAACCTACCAAATGCCAATCGCCATTGGCAGTGCAGCGGAACCAGCCACATGATAAACGCCATCTTCTGTAACTGACTGTTGTACGGCATAGCCCACTAGGGTACTCTGGTGTAGTTGACGTCAGTTTTTCATTTTACGTACGTACTCACGTCATAAGGTACTGTGACGTCAGCCTATAGGGGAAATTCGGACACGTGCGCACATATTTTCCCATCTTTCTTTTAATTATTTACGGATTGCGCATGGGTTTCCGCGCCGAACATTCGCATGTATTACTATGTGTACGCGGCCTAAGTAATAGAAAGAAGGAAACAAATATACGGAGTAGGCCACGTACACAGTTCATGGAGAAATCCCATACGCAAATGAGAAAGGGTGGGGGTGGGCAGATAAGGACAAGGGGACATTATTTGACAGGTCTGTAAAAAAACAACCTTGCCCCCCCCCCCCTCAGGTTGCCTTGCTGAGAGAAAGCCTTACAGAGAGAGGGAAAGAATTTCGATCTTCACTACATCACAAGTACGGCGGCTGACTGACAGAAGAGAGGACACCACTTCCATTCTTTGGGCCCCTTCTGCCAGCTCCGCCGCACGACATCTTTCGTTGAGCTTGCTCCGAACTTGGATTTTGAGGAGGACTCAGGACCACTTCTTCTACGACTGTCTTCTGCCTCTGTCTCCACCAACGACGTCTCCTTCTGCTCTTCACTACACGTCGTTGGATCTATCTCTGTGAGCATAAATAGGGTTCTAAGGTTTTGTTTTTTTCATTTGTTTTGCAGTACGATGTGTTATTCGACTGCCTAGTGCTAGGGTTGTAGGACGTGCCACAAAAGTGGTATCCCTGGGAGGACTGCGCTGGCCACCAGAGCCTTTGCACAGCAGGACTCCCAGGTCTAGGGACTAAGACCTTAGCTAGCTAGATTTCACTGGTTTTTTCACGTTTTCCTCTTTCCTCCACTGTCTTTTTTTTTTTTACCTTTAGCCAGTTTAGGTCATTCACATCGGTCTATCTAAACCCCCCACTCGTAGGCTTTTTGCCGGTGGGTACGGTCTTCACAGCATAGTCTCTGTAGGGTAGTTCCTCTTTCTTTAGGGTTGTTTTGTTTTTGCCAGCCTCCTAAATTGTTGGAGGAGCTTGTGTGCAAGCCTAACAACATAACTAGTTCAGTGTAAGTCTTTAAAAAATCTAGGTGATAGGATTCTCTTTCATATAAGTGTTGAACTTTTTCCTCCGAAAAACAAAATGTAATACTAAATCTATACTCCTGGGTGTGTTCCCAACCAAAAGAGACATAATATTTTTCATAACTAAAAGTAAATTGTGAAAGTTAAATTGATCTTGCCTTCAAATAAGGTAAAGACAGAACGTAAAATTAAAGGATAAGTGTTGAACTTTTTCCTCCGAAAAACAAAATGTAATATTAAATCTATACTTCTGGGTGTGTTCCCAACCAAAAGAAACATAATATTTTTCATAACTAAAAGTAAACTGTGAAAGTTAAATTGATCTTGCCTTCAAATAAGGTAAAGACAGAACGTAAAATTAAAGGATAATTTGCCTATTTAAAAGTAGGTGCTTAAACTAACTGTGTAAAATTTCCAGCGATCTCATTGGTCGCTGGAATTAACGTAGTAGTAATTTTGGTGTTTTACGTCCTCTCGACCCGGGAAGGCACATATGGGACATGTGTATTAGTAGGGTATGGGTAAAAAAAAGAAAATAAAAATTCACAAGACAGATATAGACAGAACACGGACAAACATTTAATGTAGAGGGTTTGTTCATCTTAGCTAGCAAGTTAAAGTTTACTATTTGGGGAGATGGTGAACCGAAGTTCGGGTTAAAAAGAATTGGGAACCGGAGTTCGTATTAAAAAATTCTAGTTTATGTAAAATGTTATGTAAAATTCATATACTTCGTCTGGTCCAACCGAAACAATCCATATAAATTAAAATTCAAGGCTACGGGTTTTAAAATCCGAAAATCTGTATTTTATTATTAAAAGCCTAACTTGGCCCATGTTTATTTTAAGTATTTTATATACAAGTATTTATTTAATTTATTTACAAAATTTGTGGTCTGTGCGTTCAGATCACGGGGCAAAGGCCCTATTTTATAAAAAAGTTTAAAAATATCCGACCATGGGAGAGAACTCTCTCCGCTGGGACTTCCCTGGGGAGTAGAGCAGGGGGAAATATGTACATCGTGGATAGTTGTCAATTTAAAATAATAAAAAATGGTATTATTTTTATGTTTATGTTTATATTTATATCGTGCTCTGGGAACAACAAAAGAGGAGGGAAGGGGGGGGGGGGGGTTCGGAGGATCTCAGCACACAAAGTGGGGGCGGGACGAACGAGAGGGGCGATACGCAGGCCATCCCTGCGTCAGCACCCTTCCGCAGGCCCGCTCCCGCAAGGGGGAGATCTGCTCAACGAAAAGAAAAGAAGAAAATAAAGGAAAGAAACAGGTTCCCAGAGCGTGGGGGTAGGACGATAATGCTTAGTTTTTAGTTCAACATTCATACTTCTTTCATTTCTTCATACCACGTTTTTTGCGAAAAAATCGCAGCTAGATGGGGAGACCACTCAGCCATTCTGTGACCTAGTTAAAAGTAAGGACGTTCCCATAAAAAATTGTAAAAAATTTGATACGCTGGTGGGGCTGGCAAGTTGTTACGTAAAATGGTTTATAAAATTATGAAAAATATAAATGTGGGGTAGGATCTTGGGGGTCGGGGGGTACCGATGTTTGTAGTTGGGGTAAAATATTTTAGTATTAAAATTTGTGTTGTAGTTAAAAGGAGTATGAGTTATGTGACCCGGCTGGCAATCGGTGGTCATGATACTACGTGTGTGGGAGGGTCCTCATAATAGGTGGGGGGACCCTAAGGGGATGAAAAGTTGCAATGAGGTGCGAATATTCGCTATATGCAAAGGTCTCTACCACACAGCTTGATTGGGTTTGCCAGGGCCAGTGAGATGTTTGGGACTTCCCGTGCAAAGCTGTACAGTGGTATAATAGTATAAAGCAAAGATAATTTGTTAATTGTATGTGTGAGATGAGTTTACTAGCTCTTTAGTTTAACCTATTCGTGTGCCCGAATGGAGAGTCCCGGGGGGGGGGGGGGCACAAAATCCCCCCCGCCCTCGTTGTCAAACAGACGGGCACATAATTATATTGGTACTATTTTACTATTTTAGTATGGAAGCCCAGATAAGGTGTAGAGTGGGATAGAGTGGAGAGGGAGGTTAACGATTCTCCCTTGACTGGGGCAGGGGGAGGGAGGGAGAGGGACCCCTCCTCCCTGCCCCAGACAGAGGGGAGGCGCCGTGTGCAGAGGTCCTGCACGGATGCGGGGGGACCCCAGGCGCCGAGGCGCGACGCTGTGGCGTGACGGCTACGAAGGCACCCCCCCGGAGGTCGGGCCGCGCGCCCATCCACGGGGGAGAGGGAGTAAAAAACGGTACTCTAGAAGAGTCAGCACTAATATTGTAGCGTGCTGCGTATTAAAAATGGTGGAAACAGGAGGGGGGGGGGATGCGGGCAGTATGGAATGTGGACAGGTGCGCGGACCGCTGTCCGGGGGGACCCCTCCCTCTCCGGTGAAAAGGCTTGTGTAAGGACTGATATAATAATTTGTCTAGATATAGTTAGAATAATTGTTTGAAAGAGGAGTTTCGAATTGCCTCTGCAAACCATACCAAGGGGGACCATTCCTGTGGGCCGTAAGTTAGGATTGAGGTTTGGGTATAGGGAATGTTTGTTTTTGTTAATTTGTCAAAAAAGGTTAAGAATTGATTTTGGATAAAATTACAAGGGGTGAACAGATGATCTAGGTCCAATACTTTATTGCAGTTACAGAGAAGATTTTTGTATTTACAGTAGTAGGACCCAGTTCTTAGACGGAAAAGTAGAGATAGTGTTTTGGGAGGGATGGGAAGGAACAGTCCCCCTTGAACTATTTTATGGTCCCAGGAGTGGGTTTTGGCATAGATTTCCAATTCTTTGGCCCACTCCTGGTTAATTGATTTTCTCAGCAGGTTTTTTGTTTCACCTACTGAGAGTTTAATATTAGTAGGGTTACCCGAATGGCCCGAAGCGGCTGCCTTAGCGTCACTGTCTGCCAGATCGTTGCCTAACAGGCCGCAGTGGGATGGGATCCATACCAGAAGAACTTTTGTTCCTCTGATATTAAGTTGATGTATAAGATTTTTAATTTCATTTTTTATTTCTGTTCTATTGTGGTTGGAGCCTTGTAGGGCTTTAATGGATGAGAGTGAGTCTGAAAAGATAACTATTTGATATGGTGAAATGGGAAGGTTGTTAATGAAGGCCAAAGCTTCTAGTATGGCCCAGAGCTCAGCAGAGAAGATTGAAATGTTGTGATTGAGTTGGAAAGATTTAGAGATTTTTAGGTTTGGGATATGGAATGCGCAACCAATTTTGTGGTTGTTTAACAGGAACCGTCTGTGTAAATTGATAGGTAGTGGCTTAGATTGTGTATTTTTTCTTTGGCTGCAATTGTGAGGTAGTTAATGTCGGTTTCTTTATTATATAGGAGATGGAGATTAATGTCAAAGTCTGGTGGATCCCAATCCCACTGGGGGGGTCTATGTTGGGGGTAGGCCGCGATGTTCTCAAATGATACTTCTGCTTTGGTCATTAATTCTGACAAAATCATAAATGTTAATGAATTTTTTATGTTTTTTTAGAAGTGGCGAAGTAGGGGTCTGAAAAACATGTCATGAGTTCGTCTTCTGTAAAATTGTTAGTGGCGTATAATCTGACTAAAAATGAGGCGCAATTATATTTTATTAGATGTGGAAGGGGGATCCAATCCATATCTCTGTATATAAGTGAGGTGATTGCAAACTTTGGGAGGCCCAGGGCAGTTTTTAATGCTTTAAGTTCTATGCGTTGAAGGGATTTAATGTTTTGTTGAGACAGGGAGTAAAAGGCTTCCATGCCATATGTGAGTCTGCTTCTTATCAGTGCTCGTACTAAGTGTGTAAGAAATTTGGGGTCTTTTGCCCATGGTTGGCTTGAAATGATTTTAATAAAATTGAGGGCTTTCTGGGCTTTCTGGATTAAGTAATTGATGTGGTCATTCCAAGATAGGTTGCGTGTTAGAGTAACTCCAAGAAATTTAACAGATTGTACAGCGGTTTTAATGATGTTATCGATTTTAAGGGTGAAGTTGTCTGTCTTTTTTGTTGAAAAAACTATGAATTCACATTTCTGGGGGGCTACAGTGAATCCGTTGCAATATAGATACTCTATGATTTTATTTGTATTGGATTGGTGAATTAGGAGAAAGGGATCTAAACTGTAGTAATTTCCGGGGGGGGTGTTAATGGACCAGATGGCAATGTCGTCCGCATACATAGATATCTTACAGTTGTCAAGTTTTAATTTATGAATGTCATGGACCATAATGTTGAATAGTGTAGGAGCTATGATGCTGCCCTGGGGCACTCCCATGTCAAGATGGTGAGACAGGGACAGGGAATGACCTACTTTTACTCTTAAACTACGGTTGTGTAAAAATGAGAGAATAAAATTAAATGTGTTACCCTCTATACCGAGGCTGCTGAGTTTGTCAAGGAGTCTCCCATGCCAGACTGAGTCGTAGGCCCCCTTAATATCAAAAAAGGTGGCCAGGACTTTTCTGCGACGTGCAAAGGAGCGTCTGACATGGGAGGTAAGTCTAACGACTTGTTCCATGCAGTTTCTATGTGCACGGAACCCTGCTTGAAATTTGGGGATGATGTTGTTTTTATCTAGGAAATATTCCAGTCTATATTTTACGATACGCTCGTAAATCTTGCCCAAGTGAGGGGTGAGGGAGATGGGGCGGTAGCTTTTGGGATCCCTTGCTGGTTTTCCTGGCTTCAGGATCCCTATTACCTGTGCCTCCTTCCACGCTTGGGGAACGGTTCCCCCCTCCCAACACTTGGAGTAGAAATCATGTAAGATGTTATGAAAAGATTGTGGGAGTTCTTTTATTAGTTTGTAGGAGATAGGGTCTTCTCCTGTAGCTTTACTAGGTTTTTTAATTAAGTTAATGGATGCAGCAACCTCGGTAATTTTAAGAGGGGCGTTAATGTAGTGCGAGTTATCATTCGATTTAATATGGTGGGGGTTACTTAAACGCTTAATTTTTTCTTTGGTGGGAAGGAATTGAGTCTGGCTTGCCTGAGCGAAGGTTTCCGCTAGGGTGTTGGCCGTGTCGAGGTTATTAGTAGTAAATTTATTATTTTTGAGGACTCTGGGCTCCCATACCTTGTCTTTCGAATTAATTTTCTTGAGTTTTTTCCAGGCTTTACTGAGGTCTTTGTAGTTAATGATGTCTTCGTTGTTATTGTTAAAATACTCTCTTTTAGATTCATTAATTATATCGTTACAGTGTGTTTCAGCTTCAAGCTTTAGAATATGGTTGGGGGGGGGGGGGGGGGGGTGCAGGTCAAAACAATTGCAGGCCTTCTTTTTGGCCTGCACTGCCTGTTTGACCCTGTCACTCCACCATGGCTTCGCCCTCGGTTTGCTATTGTCAAACAGGGGAAGGACAGGAATTGACTTCTCACAAGCTTGGAGGATTGTTTTTCTAATGTTGTCGTAATAGGTTTCTAAGTTATTATTTATAATAGGATTATTAACTGTATATTTATTAAGGAGAGATCGGAATAAGTGCCAATTGGCCTTATCAAAATTGTATTTGGGTTGTTGGTTTTGTATTTATGGTGTTGTTTTTGTGTAATATTTATTTCTTCATGGGGGACGTTAAATTCAATTGAGATGGGTTTATGGTCCGAAAATAATGTGTCGGAAAAGGGATACCACTCGTGACTGGCTACGAGGTTGGGAGACACAAGGGACAAATCTATGGCGGTTGGTTTCTGTTTTGTACTATCAGGAAATCTAGTTGCGGAGCCATCATTTAATAAGACTAGATCGGAGTTATTGATTTCATTAAATAGTATTGTGCCACCATGATCGGGGCTGGAATTGAAGGCCTCCCAGGCAGGGTGGTGGGCATTAAAATCCCCCACCACTACCCAGGAGACGGAATTTGAAAGTGAGGCTAGCCAGTCACAAGTGGTTTTGGTATTGTAGCCTTTCGGAAAATAAATATTTAGAAAATTTGTTGTAGAGCCATTGACTTTTGTTTGAATTGTGTTCGAATAAATGGTGTCGTTATTAGTGATTAATGGGGAGGGGACTGAAAGATATTTAATATTTAAACTGATATATGTTGCTGTGTAGACCCTACCTATTTCGTTGCTCACGTTAGGGGGGTATTGGTAGCCTTGTATAATTGGGAGATCGGAAAATTTTGAGTTCAGTGACTGTAAACATAGGATTTGATATTTAGTTTTATTGGACTGAAGAAAATGTAGTAGGTGATCAATGGTTCTTGCAATGGAACGGCAGTTCCATTGCAAGATACTGTACTTTAAGACTGCGCCAGTGACTTAAAAAAAGGGGGGTTACTCCTATACTGATGTTATTATTAGGGTGTGGGTTATACTTTTTGTTGCTGTGCCTTACGAGAGGAATGAGAAGACATCCTGCCCCTCCCCTCGTGACCTACTGACCCGGGAATTCCGCAGGCAAGTTCGGCCAACCTGTTACTGTCTGGACCCATATTGATTGTTGATGGGTCACAGGTTGGTGGGAGGAGGGAAGCTAGTCCCTCCAGGAGCATTTTAGGTTTATTTGTAGTTCTGGCCCTGGCAAAGTGTTTTAATACTTCTGTCATGAATGTTTCGCTGCTGATTTGTCCGTGTTTGTTGGGTATTGGGGTAGGGAAGAGGGGCTGTTGGGGTGGGGGGGGTTCTGAAGGTTTCGCTGAGGGGGGGGGGGGGGGGGGTTTGTTTGTTTTGTATGGGACTTGAATAGTTTGTCCATGTGGGTGGTAAGTTTATCCATCATGGTGGCTGTTTGTGTGTTGATTTTTTCTGTGATGAGATCTTCGATTTGATTGTGTTTTGCTTGTTGTGTTGCTTGGAGTTTAGCTTTGTTTGCCTTTTTGCGGAGATTTTTTTTGATGGTGCTAGTGAGTCTGGATCGTACAGCATAGCGTACACTGGGGGATTTTGGGCCGGCGGGGAGGGGGGGGGGGGGGGAGGGGGGGGGGGGGGGGAGGACTTGATTGGGGTTCGGTGTGGGGTTGTTGTTGGCTGTGGTAGTTTGGTTTTGTGGGAAGACAGGAGTGTTTTTTTGCTGTGGGGTTTTTCTTGTTGCAACTTGTGCGTACGTGGTTATTGTCGGTTGTTGTTGTTGTTGTAGGGGTAGTCGCCACGAGGGGTCTACGTCAGGGGGGGGGGAGAGGGTAGGGGGCTTATGACTGAGTTTCTTTCTGTCTCTGATACATGGTCAGCTTCTAGGGCCAGTTTGGGCCCTACGGATGTATGCCTCACAGGCGTAGGTGATAAAGACCTCTGCACGTAATTTGTTGGCCTTAAGTCTTTATCTGATATTGGGATGGCAGCCATTGTATATCCTTGCCGAGCTGTGGGCCCCCGCAGTTGACAGGACACTTGGCCAATTGTGGCCACAGACAGATCCTATGGCCTGCGTGGACGGGCCCCCGCGCACTTGGTAGCAGAGCGTGCTTGTTTGCACGATGCAAATTGAGGTCCAGTATCGATAGTAGGCCAAGCGCGGCATGGCGCGGGGGGGACGGGGGTTTAGGATGCTGCAGCGCTATCCTGACAGGGGGACCCAGACGAAACGGGGTGTACCAGCTATGTACTACCAGCGATAATGTGAAGGAGCATTTAGCGAGATAGATTTTGGGAAGGATACGTTTTGTCGAAAGGTGAATTGGTAATGAAATGGCAGAATTTGGGGAAATCCAGAGTGGAGCAGTGCGGAACTGGTATCTGTTATGCATTTGAGTCGCAAGATGGGTGATTTCATCACTAGTCCGGGATGTAAGGGTGAGTAAACTCTTGAATGTCTTCACCGCGGTGTATGGGTGTTGTAAAAAAACCATGTTAACTCTTGAATGTCTTCACCGAGGGGTATGGGTTTGATAACCCCCTCGGTGGTAGCTGACGGGATGATGCACTTAATTGGGATTTGTGATACTACTTGGAGTTTGGCAAGTTTGTTTTGTTGGTCAGTGGATTGACAGCCTATCAACCACCGATTGCCCGCCAGGGGTCTCTGGCTTAGAATGGTTCCGATAGCATTTGACCACATTTTCATTTGGGAGAGGGGCCCTAGGCCGCTTATTGTTGCCGGGCCCGTACCCAGGTCTTGTACAATAACCGGGTATTTAACGAAGGTGGGTGGGGGCTGGGGTTGGCTTGTGTTTCTGTAGGTTCTGTTTTGTGTTTTTTTCCAGGGTTGTGAGTTTTGCGTGTTGTTGTTGTTGGTGTGGGACTTTGTTGAGTCCGAATCAGTAGTTTCAGTTGTTTGCATGTTGCTTGCACTGTAAACAGTGTCTTGGATGTTAGATCGCCTGACAGGGGTCGTGATCGGAGATGCGGCCTTGCTGTCGGGTTCACTGATAGGAACTGAATGTGATACGTGGCCAGTGGAGGGGGGAGGGCAAGCGCCCTCGCCCTCCATGGTCCCGAGCTCTTCTCTGGTCTTTTTCGGTTCTGGGTCCACTAGGTCCCTTTTCGGAGGGCTGGATGAAGATCCAGACCTCCTTAGACGTTTTCTGGAGTGTGTGAACAGTGTGAAAACATCATCACTGTTTGGGTCTTTGGAGGTATGAGTTGGACTCTCGGTCTGTCGATGTAAATTTCGCTTTTGAGAGTCTTTGTTTTGGGCTTGGGTGAACTGAGGGGACTCCCGGTCTTTTGCGAGTCGGGGGGGTGCGCCCCCCCCCCCCGCCCTATCGTGCTACTTTTGCTCATTGTTCACCACACTTCTGTACCTATGTTCAAAAACAAGAAACAAAAGGCATGGGAGAAATAATAAAGGGATAGTGGTAAAATGTTTGTTAGGAAAAAATCGTACACAAAGATGTCCAAAGGGTGCCAACCCGGAAAGAGAGAACAACACAATGATATGGCGGTTAAGAAAGTGGAGGCCCGAGAATCAACTCGGGACTCGAGTCTAAACTCAAGATTTGAGTTACTTAACTTTTTGTGGTTGGAGGAAGGGGTCTTCAGGGGGGTACCTCGTGGTTGACTTGAGGTGTAGGTAGTGGTGTAGTGGTCTCTCTCGGTGTGGTTTTGCTGGCTCCCTGCGCAGCGGTGATGTAGAGAGAGCAAAACAGTAGGCTTGGCCTAGTGGAAGCTGTCTGCTCTCTATCTTCTCTTCTTCTCTTCCTTTCTTCTTTGCTCCACTTGAAGGCGAAGTCGTAGCTCCTCTTCTTTTTCTTGTGCACGCTTTGCACGGTGCGACGTATTCGTTCAGGCAATTTTCTTTCTTTCTCGCTCCTTCGACCCGGGAAGGCACATATGGGACATGTGTATTAGTTGGGTATGGGTAAATAAAGATAAAACATCACAGGACACATGAGGACAGAACGTGGACGAACATATAGTGGTGGGGGGGGGAATTCTCTTAGCTATCAAGTTTAAAATATTCACTTAAGATGATTGTGAACCGAAGTTCGGGCTTAAAATTATTTTGGAACCGAAGTTCGTGTTAAATGAATTGTAAAAATAGTAGGGTGTTATATAAAATTCAAAAGTCTTGTCTTGGCCGACCGAAACAACCGATTAAGTTTAAAATTCAGGGCTACGGGGTTTAAAAACTCCAAAAGCTTTATTTTATTATTAAAAGACAAGGCTTGTCCTTTATTTATGTTAAAAGACTTGTATTTACATTATTATTTAGTCTATTTACAAAAATTTGTGAACTATAAGATAGATCACGGGGCGAAGGCCCTATTTTATAAAAATTTAATTTTTTTTAAAATTATCCAACCTGGGGAGAGAACTCTCTCCCCTGGGACTTCCCTGGGGAGTAGAGCAGGGGAAGGTATTTACATCGTGGATAGTTATTTTATTATTAAAAAATAGTAAAGTTATATTTTGAGTTTATTATTTACATTGTGTTCCGGGAACAACGAAAGAATGGGACTGGGGGGGGGGGGGGGGGGGATCGGAGGGTCTCAGCACTCAATGAGGGGGCGAGACAAGCGAGGGGAGCGATACGCAGGCCATCCCTGCGTCAGCACCCCCCGCAGGCCCACCCCAACAAGGGGGAGATCAGCTCTACGAAAAGAAGGGTGAAAATAAAAGAAAGAAAAAGGTTCCCGGAACGTGAGGTGGGGCAAAATGCCTAATTACTGGTTTATTCATTCATACTTTCATTCTTTCTGTGATATCTCTGTATTTTGCGATAAGTTCGCAGCTGGAAGGGGAGGCCACCCAGTCAATCTATAGGCTAGTTAAAATGTATGGTGGGACGGGTAGGTTGGTGAGTAAAATATGAATTGGGATATAAAATATGTAATCTTTGGGTGAGTTCTTTGGGGGGTCAGAGGTGTTGGATAAATTATTTTCAATATTAAAATTTGTGCTGTGATTAAAATATTTTTAATTTTGTTTTATCATAGAGACCCGGCCGGCAATCGGCGGCCGTGGAAGATGGCTGAGTGTAGAAGGGATTGGATTGTGTATGGTGGAGAGGATGATGAAGAATAAGTTTGTGTTTAAAAATATGCGAATATACGCTAGTGACAGAGGTCTTTACCACACAGCAGGAATGTCTCTATTGGATTTGCCAGGGCCAATGAAATGCATGGGAATTCCCTATGCGGTGCTGTGCAGTATGTTGTTATTAGGCAATAAGGCAGATCAAAATAAGTTTGTACTAGAACCCAAATGCAGAGTCCCGAGGGGGAGGGGCCACAAAATCTCCCCCGCCCTCGATGTCGTGCAGATGGGCCTGTATATATTGTTTTATATTTAACCTAGCATGGGAGTCCAAGTCCAAGTTTAGAGTGGGATAGGTTGGTGAGGGAGGTTAACGATTCTCCCATGACTGGGGCGGGGGGAGGGAGGGAGAGGGACCCCTCCTCCCCGCCCCAGACAGAGGGAAGGCGCCGTATGCGGGGGTCCTGCACGGCTGCGGAGGGACCCCAGGCGACATGGCGCGACGCTGTGGCGTGACGGCTACAAAGGCACCCCCCCGGAGGTCGGGCCGCACACCCGTCCACCGGGGGGAAGGGAGTAAAAAGAAGGGGGTGCTCAAAAGAGCCAGCACTAATGGAGTAACGTGCTGCGTATTAAAAACGGGGGGGGGGGGGGGGGGGGGGGGGGGGGTAGCAGGGCGGTGGAGTGTGGGCAGGGTGTGCGGACCGCTGTCCGGGGGGACCCCTCCCTCACGGATGAAAGAAATTTGTGTATCAGATTTTAGATGGTGCTATTAAAAGTTATGGCTAAATGAGGAACACATGATGGCCTCTGCAAACATTATGAGGGGGGACCATCCCTGAGGGCCATAGGTGAGAATGGATTTTTGGGTGAAGGGGATATTTAAAGCTATGATTGTTTCGAAAAAAGATGAGAATTGATTTTGAATTTGGGTACAGGGGGTAAATAGATGTTCAAGGTCCAAGGTGTTGTTACATTCGCAGGGCAGATTTTGGAATTTACATTTAGTGGACCCTGTTCTTAATCGGAAAATTAAAGATTGTTTTTTGGAAGGAATGGGAAGGAACAGTCCCCCTTTGACAATTTTAGGATCCCAGGAGTGGGCATTGGCATATTGTTCTAATTCTTTCGTCCACTCCTGGTGTATGGATTTTTTTAATAAGGTTTTGGCTTCGCCCACTGACAGTTTTATAGAGATTTTGTTGCCGGAGAGACCCGAGGCGGCCGACTTTGCATCTCTGTCGGCCAGCTCGTTCCCGACCAGCCCACAGTGAGATGGGATCCATACTAGAAGGACTTGGGTGCCTCTAAGATGTAGTTGATGTATTAGTTTTCTAATTTCGTATTTAACTTCAGCGCGGTTGTGATTTTGACCGATTAATGCTTTTATTGAGGAGAGGGAATCTGAAAATATAACGATTTGAAATGGGGAGTTTGGTAGGTCGTTAATGAAAGCCAGTGCTTCGAGAATGGCCCAAAGTTCGGCGGAAAAAATGGAGATATTACTATTAAGTTGGAAGGACTTGTAGATTTTTAAACTGGGGATATGGAAGGCGCACCCTATTTGGTTTGGATTTAAGAGAGAACCGTCGGTATATATGGAGAGATAGTGTTGTAAGTTGTGTATTTTTTCTTTTGCTGCTACTGTAAGATAGTTTATGTCGTTTTCTTTATTGTAAAGGTGGTGGAGACTGATATCTATGTCTGGAGGATCCCAATCCCACTGTGGGGGTCTGTGTTGAGGGAAGGCTGCGATATTATTTAGGGGTATTTTATTTAGTAGTTCTTGAGTGTAGTCGTAAATGTTCTTGAATTTTGCGTATTTTTTTGAAAAGGTGTGATAGGGTTCGGAAAAGGATGTAAGAAATTCTTCTTCGGAAAAGTGGTTTGTTGCGTACAGACGGACTAAGAGTGATGCACAGTTAAGTTTGATTAAGTGTGTCAGTGGGGTCCAGTCTATGTCTCTGTATATCAAGAGTGTTATTGCGTAACTAGGGAGGCCCAGGGCAGTTTTTAGGGCTTTAGTTTCGAGGCGTTGGAGAGTTTTTAAGTTTTGTGTGGACAAGGAGTAAAAGGCTTCCATGCCATAAGTTAATCTACTACGTACTAATGTACGTACTAGATGAGTTAGAAATTTGGGATCTTTAGCCCATGGTTGTCTCGAAATGACTTTAATGAAATTTAGTGCTTGATGAGCTTTTTGAGTTAGGTGGTTAATGTGGTTAGTCCAAGATAGGTTATAATTTAGAATCACGCCAAGAAATTTGACCGATGTTACTGCTAACTTAGTGACGTTGTCTATTTTAATTGAGGTGGGTTGGACTTTTGTTGTAGAGAAGACCATAAACTCGCATTTTTGGGGGGGGCAACTGTGAACCCGTTACTATGTAGGTATTGAGTTATTTGATTAGTGTTGGATTGGTGGATTTGTAGGACAGAATTTAAACTGTGTTGTTTACCTGGGGGTGTTTTAATAGACCAGATCGCGATGTCATCGGCGTACATAGATATCTTACAGTTTTGCAGTTTTAATTTATAGATATCATGGACCATGATGTTGAAAAGTATGGGGGCTATAACACTGCCCTGGGGCACTCCCATGTCAAGTTGATGGGACATCGACACAGACTGGCCCACCTTCACTCTCATGCTGCGGTTGTGTAAGAAGGATAGTATGAAGTTGAATGTGTTACCCTCTATGCCGAGGTTGCTGAGTTTATCTAGGAGTCTCCCATGCCAGACTGAGTCGTAGGCCCCTTTTATGTCAAAAAAGGTGGCCAGGACTTTTCTGCGGCGAGCGAAGGAGCGTCTGACGTGGGAGGTGAGTCCTACTACCTGTTCCATGCAGTTTCTATGTGCACGGAACCCTGCTTGAAATTTGGGAATAATGTTGTTTTTATCCAAAAAATATTCTAGTCTATATTTTACGATACGCTCGTAAATTTTCCCCAAGTGTGGGGTGAGGGAGATAGGACGGTAGCTCTTGGGATCCTTGGCCGGTTTTCCTGGCTTTCGGATCCCAATTACTTGTGCCTCCCTCCAAGCCTGGGGGACGGAACCCCCTTCCCAACACTTGGAGTAGAAATCATGTAAAATTTTGTGAAAAGATTGTGGGAGTTCTTTTATTAATTTATAGGAGATAGGGTCGTCTCCTGTAGCTTTACTAATTTTTTTGATTGCATTAATGGATGCAGCAACCTCGGCAATTTTCAGAGGGGCGTTAATGTAATGAGAGTTATCATGTGATTTTGTATGATGGGGGTCGCTTTGACGTTTAATTTTTTCTTTTGTAGGTAAATATTTGGTTTGGCTTGCTTGGGCGAATGTTTCTGCCAGGGTGTTAGCCGTGTCTAAGTTATTTGTAGTAAGTTTGTTGTTTTTAAGGACTCTGGGCTCCCATACTGTTTTCTTCGAATTAATCTGTTTAAGTTTTTTCCATGCCTTGCTTAAATCTTTGTAATCAATAATGTCTTCATTAGAATTAAAATAATTTCTTTTGGCTTCGTTAATTAAATCGTCGCAGTGGGATTCTGCTTCCAGTTTAAGGGTATGGTTGGGGGGGGGGGGGGGGGGGTGCAGATCGAAATAATTGCAGGCCTTCTTTTTGGGGGGGGGGGGGGAGGCACTGCCTGTAAAATTGATTTCTGTTGAGTTCCACAGGCCTTCTTTTTGGCCTGCACTGCCTGTTTGACTTTGAGTTCCACCATGCACTGCACTTGGTTTGAGAGATGTTGAATTCTATTGAAATGGGCTTATGGTCGGAAAATAAAGTATCGGAAAATGGATACCACTCGTGACTGACTACGAGGTTAGGAGACACAAGGGACAAATCAATGGCACTGGGTTTCTGTTTGGAGCTATCTGGGAATCTAGTGGAAGAGCCGTCGTTTAATAATACTAAGTCAGTTATTTATTTCGTTAAAAAGTTTTATACCTCCAGGATCGGTCCTGGAGTTGAAGGCCTCCCAGGCAGGGTGATGAGCGCTAAAGTCTCCCACCACTACCCAGGAGACCTAGTTGGGGAGTGAGGATAGCCAGTCACAAGTGGCATTGGCGTTATAGCCTTTTGGAAAGTAAATATTTACGAAGTTGGTTGTGGTGCCATTGACTTGTGTTTGAATAGTATTGGAATAGACTGTGTTGTCATCGGTAACTAGTGGGGAGGGGACTGAATGGTATTTTAATGTTGGTACTGATATGAATGAATGAGAAATTGTGTTTTACGTCCTCTCGGTCCTAGACACATATGGGACATTTTGTAAATTACAAAGATGGTGGGAAACAATACTGGCTGCAATGCCCGGAGGCAGTGCAACACCAGTAAAGTAAAGTCCCGAGTTTTTAACAATATAGATGATGTTCTATATGTGCTTAATAAAAGGTTGGTACTGATATAAGTTGCTGTGTAAACCTTACCGTTTTCATTGCTAACGTTGTGGGGGTATTGATAACCTGATATTTTAGGAATGTCGGAGAATTTTATATTAAGGGACTGTAAACATAGTAGGTGGTATTTAGTTTTATTAGTTTGTAGGAAATGTAATAAGTGGTCAATGGTCCTTGCAATGGAACGGCAGTTCCACTGCAAGGCACTAAATTTCGGGACTGCGCCGGTTACAAAAAGAAAGGGAAGTTACTCCTATACTGATGCTATTATTAGAATGGGGTTTATGGTTTTTGATGCTGCGATTTGCGGGATGACTGCGAAGACATCCTGCCCTTCCCCTCGTGGCCTACTGGCCCGGGAATTCCACAGGCCAGTTCGGCTAGCCTCATAAGTTTACTGTCGGGTCCCGTGTTGATTGTAGTGGGGTTGCAGGAAGGTGGTAGGAGGGAGACTAGTCCCTCCAAGAGTAGTTTCGGTTTGTTGGTCGTTCTGGCCCTGGCAAAGTGTTTTAATACCTCTATCATAAAGATTTCGGCAGTAGATTTGTCACAACTCTTAGTGGTGTAGTGGGGGTGAGGAAGATGGGGCATTGGTGGGGGGGGGGGGGGGGGGGGTGGTGGGGGGGGGGGTTGCGGGTGTCGTGGTTGGGTCTGTTTTGTGTGGGTTTTAAAATAATTTGCCATTTGTCCATGTGGGTCGTCAGTTTGTCCATCATGGTAGCTGTTTGTAAGTTGATTTTTTCTGTTATGAGGTCTTCAATGTTGTTTTTGTTTGCTTCTTGGGTGGCGTGAAGTTTTGCTCTGTTTGCTTTCTTTCTGAGTGATCTTGTTATTGTGCTGGAAAGTCTGCGAACTGAGAAAAACGAGCTGTGGGGGGTGTGGGGACTAAGGGGGGTCTCTCTGGGGGGATTGGGGAGGAGGAGGGGGGGGGGGGGGGGGGGGGGGGCTGGGATTTGGTTGGGGTTCGGGGGGTGGGGGTGTTGTTTTCTTTAACTGATTATTGTGGGCAGCCATTGTAGGCTGCTGAGTGTGGGCCCCCGCAGTTTCACGCACTTGGCCACAGCGGCCGCGCAGCCTCTTTGGCTGCAGTGACCTGGGCCCGGCGCACTTGGTGCAGATTGCTTTGGTGCACGGCATTGGTCCATGTTATGGCCAAGCGTGCGCACTTGTCCTGCACCTCCTGACAGGGGCCACAAAGGGGTACACGATGTATTCTGTGACAGATATGTTTTGTGATTTTTGAGAATGGGCTTTATCGAAGGTAATCTTGAGGGCTTTGGGAGTCTGTGCCGTCCCTGTTTTTGAGCCTCATGATGCGATTTGGCATCAGGGATGTACGGCAACAGCTCTTGAATGTTTTCACCGAGGGTATGGGCTTGATGACCCCCTCGTGGTTGCGGATGGAATGGTGCACTTG